>LUCH01001359.1:32956-79861 GCA_013368495.1 Paragonimus heterotremus
GGAAACGTGCGCCAAAATTGAGTTTTGGCACGTTGTGGCGCGAAAGAGTAAGATTCAAAATCGCAATTTAGTTTTCGATAATATCTCGAAAAATAAATCATTTTCGGGAAAAATAGACTTTCCCCAACAGGATGCTTAGTAGAGTGAGTGGTGAGCGCTCTGTCCTACTCTCTGTCGACTGCGACATAAGTGATGCTTTCAACTGTCGGTAAAAACATTCAACGTTTCCATTAGCAACAGGATGGTAAGCAGTTGTGTTGATGTGGTCACAACCCAACAGACAGGTCAAGTCGCGGAAGAAGAATAAATAGAAATGCGAAACTCGGTCTGTAGTGACGAACAATGGCACGCCAAAATTGGCAATCTAATGCTCAAAAAGGCTCGGGCACTATTTCGGACGAAACGTCGCTAAGGGCAACAGCAGCAGGCGATCGTATAAATCTGTCAGTGTGCATAAACAGAAACGTTTTACCGTTTGATGTGGGCAATGGGTCAACCAAATCAACATGCACGTGGGAGAAACGCGCGTCTGGGGAAATTTCCAGAGTAGGTGATGGTATGGCGCTGTACCTTGCTCTTCTGACAATGAACGCATGACTTAGTCCACCAGCGCACATCTTTTTTCACATTAGGCCAAACATATCGGCCAGCAATCAGTTTGAGGGTGGCGCGGACACCTGGATGGGACAAACAGTGCATTTGTAGAAAAACGGGTCTACGAGGAGACGAGGGTAGGATTTAACGTGGGATGCCTGTGAGAGTATCACAGACAATAGTGGACTCGGAAGAAGGTAAGGGGATAAAGGACTATTTGATAGATGAGATGCAATAGGATGGAAAATCGGGATCTGACCTTTGAGCTTCAGCGATTTTCTCGGGACTTATGTCATACAGACTAGAAACAGCGTCGGCATCTAGTCTGAAGAACGCATCGGCAACCACATTGGAGTTTCCGTCAATGTGTTGGATATCTGTTGTGAACTGTGCCATAAAATCAAGGTGACGAATTTCGAGCTAAGAGCACCTGTGTTGACCCGCATTAAGGGCGTGGATTAAAGGTTTGTGGTCTGTTAAAACGGTGAAGCTCCTTCTCTCTAGCAAACGTCGAAAATGTCTAATGGATAAATAGATTACAAGGAGCTCCCGACCAAAGTTGCTACTATTAGATTGCGAGGGTGACAGCTTCCGGGAATAAAAAATATATCCGTCGTAAATCGTCGCCAACGCATTGCTGAAGCACTGCACCAACAACATGATTAGACGCATCTGTCGAGAGGATCAGATGAGCGGTCGGCTCTGGATTAAAATTGGTGGGCATCGTTGCGTCGCTGAGTGCTTTCTTTACGTCGTTGAACGCTTGTAGTGCATCAGGACTTAAAATAACGCCCTTTTTAGAATTACGGAGCAGATCGGTTAACGGCTTCAGAAGCTGTGAACGGTGAGGAAAAAAGCTACGATAATAGTTAACAATTTCGATGAAACGTTGAGGCTTTTTGACGGAATTCGGAATGGGGTATTACTTCAGCTCTTGCAATTTGGTGTCAAAGGGTTGGATGCCACTTGCGTCTATAAATTGTCCAAGAAATTCGAGGGATGAAACGTAAAAAACGCATTTTGATAAAATGATGGAAATGCCTTATTCATTCAAGCGTTCCAGTAAAACATGAAGATGTTTTTCATGTTCTTCTGGAGAACAACTGGCTACCAAAACATCGTCAGTGTAAACAAGGACAAAATCCGGACCACGTACAACTTAATCCATGAAACGCTGGAATGTTTGAGCTGCATTTCGAAGACCGAGAGGAATTCGAACGAACTCGTACAAACCAAATACAGTTGTTATCGCAGTCTTCGAAATGTCTTCTTCAGCGACGGGGATTTTGTAGCAGGCGCGCACCAAGTTGATTTTAGAGAAATTGCACTTGGAATGGAGAGTCAAAGAAAATTCATGAATGTGTGGAATCGGATAACGGTCGGGAACGGTAACATTGTTGAGTGCTCGAAAATCACCACATGGTCTCCAATCGTCCGTTGTTTTCTTAAGGAACAAATGCAAGGGAGAAGACCATGCGCTTTTGGATGGGCGGATAATACCAAGCTGAAGCCTGAGGTCGAATTCCGCTTTAGCAATTTTCAGCTTTTCGGGGGAAGACTTCTGGGGCGAGCGGTTAATGGTTGTCCTTTGGTCACTATGGTATGTGTCACGTCGTTTTTCAGAGAATGTGGGTGATACGACGGACTGATGAGCTGCGGGTATTGTTGGATCAGCTGGGAATATTTTGAGGACTTGGGTACTGCCATATGGATTCCGATGGAATTCATGCTGGTTAATTTACCCTTAGCACTCAAGGGAGTTAGGCTGTGCAAAAGCGTGTGGTGTTGAATATCTACCAAGAGACTGAAGCTGGATAGAAAATCGGCACCCAGGATTACGATCTGAACGTCTGCCACCAGAAAAATCTAGCGGAATCGACGCCGCAGTCCAAGTTCAAATGTGAGTAAACGCCGACCGTACATTTGTATCGGTGTTCCGTTAGCTGCTTCCGAGGAGAAAGTAGGTTGACAACGTTGGCGGTCGCACGTGGCGGATTGAATCACGCTTGCTTCAGCACCGGTGTCGACCAGGAAATTGTAGTCTGTAGATTTGTCTGGTATGTAGAATAGGCGACATTTGGATGGGATACCAGGCACAGCCGTCAACATCACTGGCCGGTCACTGCGTTTCCCTGTGATGTTGGTGAAGAAGTAAATGTGCAAGGCTGAGTACACTTCTTGGCTCGGTGACCGAACATACGGTGATACCAACAGTGACTATGGACGTCGTGTGCTGGTGCTGTCGAACGCCGGGAAGGGGGTTTTAGTTCGGCTGCGTGGCCTGTGTAATCGAGAGTGCAGACTACAAACCGGTGACTGGACCTGTTTGGTCAAACACTCTACTTGATGACGCGGGCCGTCGTAAGGCTGACTAGTAACAGAATTCATCGGCTGGGGATCACGTTGAACATCCAACCTTTTGTCGGCTGCTTCCGCAAGTTCCTCTGTGGGTACAGCACTGCTGAACGCAACCAAAATTTCACGAGTCGACAATGGTAGGTTATTTGTTTACAACTGTCGAAAAATGGCTCCGTCCAGTTATCTGCCTCCAAGAAGCTGCTTCAAGTGTCTCAGAAGTTAGGAAGGCTTGCGGTCACCTAGCTCCATTTCGGAAAATAGTCGGTCCAGCTTCCGCTGTGCAGAAACACCCACCCTGCTGATTAAAGCGTCTTTCAGCTTATCGTAGGGGTGGTCATCCGGCATGCTGTCAATAAGATCCGAGACTTCTTCAGCGATCTCGGTTGGGATGGACTGAATTAAATAGGAGTAAATTATGGTTTGCGATTCAATGCATCTCGTTCCAAAGGGAGCTTCGACTTGTCCAAACCAGAGACGGGGGTTGGTGACTCCAAATTAAGGCAGATTGATGTACATGAATGCAGTCAGCTGCTCGGTTGAATATTCGTGGTCGGACATGATTAGGTGGATAGTCTTTACAGGCAAAATTAATGAGGTACGGAACACGTTAACGCTTGAGATGATTGAACAAAATAACGGGAAAGAGGAAATGGAGGTAATAAAAGATCGTTGACTAATGATAATGGAAAAAGGTGAGGAGAAGTTGACTGAGTCAGGGCTCACCAATTTGCAGTGGTCAGGATGAGTTACTGAACAGGTTAGGTAAATGCGAGTGTAACTCAATAAGCTAGCGGTGATAACAGGATGAACGAATAAGACAAACATAGTTACAAAGTTCCAACAAGTTATGTAATCAAAAGGGTCTGACTCACAGAGAAGTGTTCGCAGGTGTTCGAGATGACCACCACAATATTCCAAATCATCAGTATCCGGAAGTGGGTGATATTACAGAGTTGCCGTGAACTGCTGAAGTGCGATCCGGGATGTGACGATGTTCGTGGTACAACGGAGCTATAAAAAAATGGATGATAGGTCCGTGTAGTATCGTCAACCGAATGCGTAACGGAGACAAGAGCATACCGATGTGCACAAAATTTGTATTGTATTGCAAAGTCATTTGTATCAATGTGAACAACACGCAAATGTGAGACAAAAGGTTGTTGTACGAAAATGAAACATCGTTTGCAAACAAAAATAAGCAAATCTGTACAGATCTAACATATTTTTTGAAGTTTCAAATGGACCGTAATATCAAAGCAAAGTATCAATACTTCTCAATTTACCCTTTTCACATGATGAGAGGTCAGGTAATTTAGATGCAAATCATGAAACCGCTGATTGAAGCTAATTTCCAACCCACACCCGAAAATGCATGTTACGCAAATGCGACAGTAAGTTAAGGCGAAACATACAACTCGTTGGTCATATAACGGAATTTGATTTAACCACCAGTACATACTTTACAAAGGGGGATGTTTCCCGTTAGATGTAGTTCAAAGGTGCGAATTATCATTTCAGGTCGATAGAATTTTATATTAAATGATTCAGTTGGATACGAGATAAAAGTTCAGTTTGCCTGGCAGAAGTTTTATTTAGTCCCAAGCGTTATGTTGTAGTTTGAAGCACTGTCTGATTGTTAGTAATTGCTTGATAACTTAAGAACAAGACCACCGGCTCTGATGTAAAACCCATTGTTGCCAACGGTGTTTACCTACGCGCAATAATTGTCTCCCAAATTATTTCACAGCGGTTTGTGTTAATTATGAGCAGCATGAATTTAAACTTCATATGAAGAGGACGTAACGCCCGTCTTATCGGTTGCGAGGCAATCATCGATCACAAGTCACAGAGTTAATATTGCTTCTTCTGTTTCGACTTTTACAAAGGGCCACAGTTCAGAAATTCCTAAGTATATCAAAGCATAGCTGCGCACAATGCAGTCGTACGAACACTTGTCGTCTGACCATTTTATTCTTATATAGAACAGTGTCCTACGATATGGCTATTCAGCACTGCGAGTGACCACACACTCGGGCTTGCTACAGAACTGGAATCGAGGTTTATCGGAAAACAAGCGAAGACGCATTTCTTTTTGTAATAGCTTTTCAATTAACTATTATGGGACCAACCTGATTTATTACCACATGTTGGCAGGCAACCCATAACCTTCATGAAGGTAGTAATCCACTTAGGTGGACGTTTGTCGCGTGCGGCTCATCATGTCACGCTAATTTTCAACGGTTGGCAAAACCAGTGTGGCCTATACTGTACAAACTGTGTCCAAGTAGTCCATGGAGCTTTCAGGTGTGTGTATTTCACGGAGGAGATCAAGTTCAAACACCATTCCATGGACATTCTTGGTCCTGCTTTGCTTCTTACAAAGGCATTACTGGGAACATAGATTTTCTTAATGTTTGATCGGATGAAATAAAATGACATCGTTCTGAGATTATAATGATCAAACAAGGAAGAACCACGTTTCCGGTCCACATTCAACGTCTCATCCATGCTCACCAACGAGTTGCACCGTCATTCAGATGGGTCGGTAATGAGGTCCATTTTGAATAAACGGTCAAAGAAAAAAGTTAATCACAAATTAGCTGAGCATTTGGAGGTGTCATATTCGCTGCTGGTAGGTTAATAGCTTACTGTTATCCAAAGACATGAAGAGCTTACACCCATCCTCTACCTCTCTAACGCAGCAAATGCTTAACATCGGTTCACTTCTGAGGTGGAGTTGAATGTTACGTTTAACTTTTCAGTTCGAAAATTGGCGGCAGATGAAGACGAAGCATCGAGTAGGTCTATATACTGTAAACTGTTGGGGGCAAGTTGCTGAACTCATATTCTAATATTAACAATCCATCAAGGAAAAGCGAATGCCGGTTGGCTTCCTGTTAGCTAAAGCAATATAAATCTCTTTGAATATCGCAGATAAGCAAGATGTGAAAATAGTAAAAATAAATCTGGGGAAATCAGTTACTCAGAGCAATTCATGAAAACCCAAACCGGCTGCCCATACTCCACATAGGCAAACGACAACTCATGAAAGAAAGCAGCGTTACGAGACTTTCTCCTAGATACGATAATGTGGTAAAGAAACTTGACCAATGCATTCACCGGTGGTTCAGATATATGCTTCGAGTGACAACCATAAATAGCCGATTAATCAGTGTCCATGTTACCAGCAGGTCTGAAAGACATGCTGCCAGCCTGCGTGTATACAAGCTTTAATGGTTTATGTGCCATCGTTATATTGGGAAGTAAGTAACTCGTCCGGCTTTTTCCATGTTCGCTGGAATCAAAAATCAAGCCTGGATAGGAGCTGACCACCGTTACTTGATTACCACCACCGTTGTTGCGTATTTCGCGTACACCAAACAAAGTGAGTCATATGCAGCCTGATTGAGCGAACGTATGTCCGTATAATAAGCTTGTTCTCTCGCTGCATATTTCTTGGGCACACTCCTGTCAAAACTATTTGTGCCAGAGAAGACGTTGCCACTGATCCTATCATGTACATTGCAATTAACACCCTGTTCGATTCGAATCAATTACATGGAGCATAGCAGTCATTTCTGCTATCAATCGCTCACATCCACTCCTTTTAACTTCGGTTCATTTTTTTACAGGTTTAAATCAAGTCTATGGAATTCTGTTGGTTTGATGGGGGTACCATTGAAAAAAGTTGTCTATTACATCGTTACTTCTGTTCGGTAGGAAATGTTAACATTTTTCTCAACCGACCGGATTTTAAGGCACACGCAAAATACAGTTCTTTTCCCGTCTTCACGACATCGACCTCTTTTGAGCGCACGGTGCACGCTTGAGGGAGGTCCACTGATTAGCAGACAAGAGAGCGTTTCGTTTAAGGGGCTTTTTTATCATGAAATGGTCAGTACCTCACACTTTAGTGAAAAAAAATCTCAGCGCTTCACAACTTTGTGGACGGGTTATCTGTTACTGAACCTTGGACTCTCACATACAAATTCGACGCACCTTATGTTATACCCGTACACACATTCGGGATGTCGAACAGTCATTCATCACGTAATGTTTGTAACCACTTTAGTCATAACGCTTCGCCCTTTTCTAATTCTTAAATGTATACTAACCTTGCCAGTACTGATCACGTATGTACTGCTTTTACTGGTATGCTAAAGATCACGGTTGTTATGCCAGAATGTGATCGAAAAAAGGAACGTAGAAATGGTTTCAAATAAATTATCAAAACATTTTATTCTCAAACGTACAAATGAAACAGCAGGAACTGTCACTTTCGACGGAAGAGTTGGAGCTATGTGGAAAAAAGCGTAAGTTGCAAAGAAGTTCAGTGAACATTTTCGTCAAATCAGTAACGATATTCCAACAAAATCGAGGATGGAGAATAGTGTAGGAATATTGAGATTGTTAACTTACGCCAGTCATATTGTTGGTATCCAGACCACTCATTCTAGTGTAAATCATCCTAAGCTGAAGTTTGTGCCAAGTGAGAAGTCTCCACTGAAACTTTATGGGTTTCTCAAATGTTTTAAGAATAGTGTTGTTGTTGGTTGGCATATGGGGTTGGCGGATGTGCGTTAGTTTTGATGCAGCAGGAAAGTGGGTTCACAGAGCACTTCACTTTCATGCAGGCAATATCCGGAGATTCTGAAGCTGTAAGCAGACGCAATAATCGATGGGATCTTAAAATCTGGTCAGTCAGCATCATAAGCGTGGTGTGTATACAGTTGCCAGTTGGAATGTTGCTGTTTGGTTAAATCTTGGTGGCCACCCAGTAGAATGCAAACGTGCAAAACTGCAATGGCTCAATTAAAAAGGTCTGGGATGCTTAACCAGCCGCTTACTTGACCCGACTATTTGGCATTCACTCAAACGCCAACAAGAAATGTGACCCGGGATGGCTGATAAAATAATGAATCCAAACGATGAGCCCACGCTTACAGATAAAATAACCGTGATTGATTAAAGGGATACCTGCAGCCATCACTGACTATCATCAATTTGGCGGGTTGTCCGTTCCGGGAATGGGCAGTTCTAGCGAGTTGAATGATAGAAACGATAGGAACACCGTGTTGTGTTAGGGTGGTGGTCATCAGCTTCATTACTCACTCAGTTACTAACAAGTAGTAGGAGATTCGGGTAGTTTTGAGCGAAAAATCACTCATAATTGATTTCACCATTTGTACTCAGATGAAAATTCCAGCCTACACTTTCTGGAAAGAAGCACAGGATTCGAGGTTCGTTCTCAACAGAGCTCGTCAGTGATGTATATTCTTGCAACGGTAGAGATTTGAATTATAGACACGTTGCTATGATATATCGCTGAACTCACATAAGACACAACCGGTATACCAAATCTCAACAGTCGACCACTTTTAGTTGTCTGTCATGATCAGGTTGCGCGATCTTCCTAGGAGGAGACACAGTAACTTTCGCGATTACGCCATTCGAGTCAGGTTAAAACCATTGATATAATTATCACTCCACAGAAGTATTTCAGACTGTTGATGAATTTTAAGGGAAATAAATGAGTGGAAATAGAAAAGGCTCTTTTTGTTAGCATATATTTTCCTTATAGTGACCAGAGAATAAACGGTGAATACTACGGAGTAATTGAGAAGATATCGGTGGACATGTTGTGAAACAATATGTACCTGTTAACCTCGGTGGAAACAGCGGTTTTTTTTCTACCGGTAAGGTGAAAAGTGTGCGAACACTGCTTTGCGAAACGTTTTCCACTGCAGAGTATATTATTCGTCTGATGAACATTATGATACCCACTGAAACAAAGTTGTCTCCATTCACGTAAGCTTTGGTGAGGGCACGGTGAAACTTATTGTCAGTAAAAAGCATTTCAGTGAAAAACAGTCGAACGTAAAACACATATTTCAGTTTTCCTCTGTCAAGTGACTACTGTAAAGTTTCACCTCGGCATTTTTTCCTGATTGACGTGGTGACCACAACGGCCATGTCTTCAACAGATTTCGTTCAACGCGAATGAATCTACTACATTAAAGCTCAAATTTGTTTTTTCTAGACATGAAGAGAAATAGGAGTTCCGAATTTTGAAGTATATAAAGATAGCGGAATGAATAAGTGAAATCTGTTGGTTCCAATACACGTGTTGCATTGTCGAAAAACCAATGATATCGAAGTAAACCCGGATGATGACTGCACTGTGTGATATACATCGTTTAGTGGATTCAGCATGGGAACACAAATATTCGGCCATATCACAACAGTTTGTGAACGCAAGGTTTCATTGTGACTGTTCCGGTTTGATCATCAGTATGCAGTTTCAAACTGGACCCAGTAGAAATTACCTCAGAAACCTGGTCGTCTGTCTACAGTGATAGCGGTTACGTCTGGAGTTTATTAACCGGTGATTCGTTGAAAGTGACGTCTTAAAAATAAGCGCAATTTCTAATTACTAAGATAATCGTGGTAGTTCGAGATACAGAATAATAACCTGGAATATACTTAACTATAATAAAAAGCTGGCTTCTAATTAATGGTAACAACCCACAACGTTGGACAGCAAGATCATAACATAATCACAGTCTGTAAAACGTCAATATTCATAACTTGGAACACAAATAACACAATGTTCGCTTATACATCGCAATCAATACTTCAGTAGCTGTTCGTGTGAAAATATGAAGTGTGGTTGTGATAGTGTTGCTTCTTCACTGGATCAGGAGTTCTCGTCTTCACCGGCGCCATTGCAAGTACTTCGTCAATACTTGGATTCAATTTCAGAACACATACAGAGAATAAACCTCCATATTTTGCAGATTCAACGGACAATGAAAGTAGATTTGCAATATCCTTATTTGCCTAAAAGCAACAATAGGCTGATCAAAACAATGAGAAAGTAAACGTTTCAGTCATGCACTCTATACCTATAAGTGAGAGTTCACAGTTGCTGAAACTTGTTGAAGCATGTCAGCTAATATTCTGAAGGGAAACGTCGGCGCGTTTCGGGACGACATAAGGTTTCGGCCGTCCCAGGCAACAGAGAGGAATGAAAGCTTCAACATGACTAAGGTGAAAACAAACGGAACGCTTTGTACCACTGGTAACACTAACTGACTGTGTCATGTGATGAGATACTCTTCTCCTCCGAAATATCTGAACTGAACACATCTTCGAACTACGACATATATGTTGATTGTGGCCTATCATACACCATTTATGGCACTGTGAACTGCGAATTGGACAAAAAGTGGAAAACGATTGCAACCACATTACTAACTAGCATCAGAATTTGAATTACAATATGTTTCAGGTGCTGCATTTTTCTGACATGTTGCCGTTTCGAATTCCCGCTGTTGTTAATGTATCAACATCTTAGCATTGTTAGCATTAAATAACACAGTGAGCTCTCCATTCGCAGTGGCCTAAACACACGAAAATTGTCCACAGAGAGCTTGGACAGATCGGGAAGATGCCGTTTGCTCTGGCAACTTTTTCTACAGGAAACCATGCAATTAATCGACCTGTTAGCTGTATCTGCCGTTGTTCACGGAAATTGCACTTGAGACAGAAACATGTCACTGATCAACATATTTTGCTTCCAAATTGGTGATCTGGTTTTCAATTTCAGCATGTCCTTTCTAGTTATAATTTCATTGTTCATAATAATACTCCTATACCTGATCTCACCTTATTCCCGGACTACACAGCTTTCATAGAACTATGGCACTCAGAATGTTAATCCTAGAGTATGGCTGTCTGACAATATATGGAACGGTAACACTGAAGTCGCCCAGTTTTCAGGTTAAATTCACACAACGTTTTAAGAGCGATGAGGTTCTAATTATGACTTTGAAGTTTTTCCACACATTTGTTTTTGAGATTAAAATTGTCAACGTCCACGACGGGATATTTATAAAAAGATATCATGGTTAGCGGAATAAGTTGTGAAAGTACAAACATGGATAACGAGCTAAGCATGTGTGTATGTCGGTCTGACTAAATAACCTGAGAAATGTAAGGTTTTTCATAGTAAGGCGATCCTACAATTGTTCGCTTGCGCTTCATTAAGAAGATTCAACCAAGTGTGTGTTAATTATCCGAACATATATATGGTGTTATTCGAAATTAATAAAAACACTTAGACCAACTCAAGCAGACATGGGGAGAACGATGAGAGTCGCTGAAGTAACACATTTTGGGGTTGTAATTGGGAACCCCGTTCCGCACCACCACATTCGTAGTCAGACGAATCCAATAACGAAAAATCCGTTCACTTTTGATGGATTGCATTGTCAATGACATCCTTTTACCCCATAGCTGCAGATAATCGATGTACTTTTGTCCTAACGCCCGCTTATTTGTCTTGCTAGCCATTAGTGGTCTGGTTTAATCGGATCAATAGGTTTCTACTGTCTGACTGGTTGTTAGTCAGACCGGTCATGTTTATGGATAACATGTCATATTCGTTTTGGTAACTCAATGAGTGGCAGAAATCCTGTGTACGCTCTCGTGTCTCGTGTTCTGATTCAACACGGCTGGTCGGGTTATAGAATTTACATGCTTTTTCCAGTCGCCGGTTGCAAGGTGGCTTTTTCTGGCAAAACCTGCCACAGTCAAGTTCTTTGGTTAGACACAGCATCCACATCGTATTTAGAACGTAAGTGAAAAAATTGGATGGTATTCATAATATTATAGTCATTGGTTTAGGTGAAGAATTACCTTACCTACAGGTTGACGAGCTCTTAATCTGATTGTGATTTTCTTCCTGTGCAATGTCTATGTATCTCCTCATGCTGCAGTGCCGTAGACCATAGTGGGTACTGTTTGCCTTGTATATTGAAAAAAAAATAAAATGTCGTCACCAGTTTTAGATCAAGCGATTTCCGTTCATGCTCACTTGAATGATTTCACCAAGATTGTACTTGACTGTATGATTCTTATACAACCGTTTGACTTGTTCGTTTGTTTATTGCGTCCGGACGACCTTGGACATTTTGTTCTAATAATTAGCTCGCAATTGCAGCCATTTGTGATTGTCAAAAGTTTCGGTTTATTTGTAAGGACACCAAAAGTGTTCATGAATACCATGATGGGTTTGCAGGATAATGTACTACAAGTTGATGCGTGATCCACAGGATCTTCACGAAGGACACTTACTTGGGTTAAAGAGTAGACCCATGGCAAATAAAAGCGCTCGTCAAATGAAGCAGAACAGAACAGTTCACCAAACACAAGCAACAACCATAATTTTGTTTGCAAACACCACAGCGATGTTCATCATAGTCGACAGCGTAGTCGTGACAGCGATGATGTAAACCATGGCGACGGTCCTGCATTAATGATCGCTAGCCTAACACTTTTGATTATTCTTGCGTACTGATTGAAGTGTTCTACTCACAACTACGATGTCATTTTCCTTCACCTCTCTACATCGGGTGAGTGTTGAACATTATTCGGCCTGGAGTTCCCTTTGCTGAGTGGATTTATTAGTCACGGTATACCGAATGTATGATCAGTGTATCTAAAGTGAACAGTCTAGTTCTGCGTTCATCGGTCGCATTCCTGGTTCATTTCGTTTAAATTGTTGGTAATCGCCTTTTTCAGTTCCGTTTAGAACAGCACATTTGAAGGCAACATATACGTTAATGTTTCTCGCCGATGATGTGATGCGGTTGTCTTGAATCATTTTGCATGTCGAATTAGGAGTAAAATTACCAAGGATAGTACTCCACTTAGATGAAATTGGAGCTCTTATAACTGTTATAGGCCATCTTTTTTGCTGGCAAAATGCTTGATAGTCAAGTTATTTACAAAGCTGTTGGCGGATGGAGCAAAGAGTTTCATTTGGGACTTTGAGCATTTGGTTACCTATGGAGAACTTTGTTTTTCTCAGCATCTTCCAACAAATTTATTGTGGAAGCAATCCAATATTGAATGGCAGATTAATACAAAATGAAGCTGGATAAGTTTCAATATGGCCATGCGTTGCTTGCGAACGATCGAAATGCTCTCACTAAAGAATTAACAACTATACGTGCTTGTTAATGCTCTCATTTTATATTGTTCATGATGTTGCTGATTTCACTTCTCCAGTTGAAGGTGACTGATACTGCCGCTCCTCTGTGATGAATACCTGTGCCAGGTGGTGATGATTCCACGTTCAAATAAGAGGCCGAGTTTTGAAAGCCACTACAGAAAATACTGTTTCATACAACTGCGAAATTAAGGCTGGTTTCCCTGAAGCATACTGGCATTTTCTAAATAGTGTCAGCGTGTTGTAAGAGTATCATGTCAATGAGAAGACTGTTTGCTGATGTGCATCCGGAATGCGCAGGCTGTTGGCTGTTAAGCCTCATACCATCATGACTCGAGGTCAGATACTCTTCAGGTATCTCAGCTGTACTTTTCCAGCATAGCGATTATCGGATACCGGATGTTTGATGGTCAACGAATGACAAGTTTCATCTTCGAATTAGCTGACAGTGGAGCATTTATCTGCACGGCATTGGTGGCTCTCTTCCTTTCAGTCCAAAAATAATTTAGCATATTTCTGAGCTGATGGTGACCGATGCCGACACTTTTTCATGGAGATGATCTTTGCCAGTTCACGGCACTTTTGCCTTCCAATGAGAAGCCCGGTTTATAACGCCGCTAAAAGAGGAAACGTTTTATGCAGCTGCAAAATCAGGGCAGGTTCTCTCGAAGAATATAAGCGTCCTCTGAATAGTAACAGCCTGCGGTAAGAGTACCGTGTCGATCAAGACTCAATTTGCCTGTGAACTTTCAGGCCGCTCAAGCTGTTGATCACAGAACCTACTACTGTCATCACGTGGTGCTATTTTATTCAGACAATTTCCAGGCATCCCAGTTCAACTTCCGCAGCGCAGCGATCACCTGAATTCTGATAGTCAGCATATAGCAAGCTTAATCTTTGAAGCTGCTGACAATGTAGCTATTATCAGAATGGCGTTGACGACCTTCTTCCTTTTAATCTGAGGAACAGTTAGTCCATTAAACCTGGGGACAGCAAGGAATACAACCGGGTGAGTCCTCACGGATAATGAAGTCGGTAAACCCCGTCCATTTCACTAAGCGTTATAACGCCACCCGATGGATAAATTTACGGCCCCAATAACACTGCTTCTAAGACAAACTGCACGAATGGCCCAGCTCAATACATTGGCCGGGCTGCAGGTAGTCAACGTTTGGTTTTGCGGAAATCAGGAGGCACGCTGTCCGCCAAGGGGAGTATTAACTTCTGAGAAGTTAGAACATGACCTCTCTATATCATTGCACGCGTTAATTAAAAATCATGAGATCTATTTTGTAAACGTCCAGATCGTAAAACAAGATCACAAGTCTTACACTGAACGGATGCATCTTAAGTCGGTCGGGTTCAAAACACACTTCGCAACAACGGTTTCAACTTTCATTCCGTTTAGATAAATATAACTGTTTACCTGAGTAAACACCACGGCGCGGTGCAGAATGAACACAACGATAGTTGTCAGGGAAATATCAGGAAGAATGTTTATGTCCACACCACGGGCGAATTCTTGAACGCACGGTCACACGCATGAGCAAAGGGCATTCATATTACTCCATTTGTTCTCCGTTATAAACGCCTAATTGATTGAACATTTGCTTCAATATAGATTTCTCGTATGAACCGACCAGGCAGAATCAAAAATATCACTTTTCCCAACTTCGCAGTACTAGTGAAGTTTTGCTCCATCTAACTATCTCTGACGTACGTACAATTCACTTAACTTCGTTAGCATCCACAAGTATTTCATCGCACTATACGCTGTTGCACGCTGTGGTTCTTAGCATTCGAAAGCTTGCTTCAGTAAATCGATCACGACTACTAATGTTGAAGCCGGAGATCTAAAAAAGAAGAGAGGGAAGTATTTTACTAACAAACATGAGAGTTAACTGGTTCATGGTCGTATTCAGGATCACTGTGAAAATTCGGGTGATCACACCCTTGATGCTGGTGTTGAGGACCAAATTGACATTAACACTCACTATGAAACTGATGGGCATGACGACGGCGATGATAAGCCCACCACTTATAGTGCCTAGGTTACGGTGGCGATCACGGTGATACCACTAATGTCGATGATGTTGCTGAGGATAATACAAATGTTAACCATGCCAATACTGACGTTGATAACAATAACGGCTGTGTGTACGATGACTATTTCATACATCGTGACGACTGTTCCACTTACGAACGAGATGTTGATGACGTTGACGATGTTAAGAGTGGGTGGTGACAATACTGAACATATTCATGCCTATCATGATAATCCTGATGACGCCGATTATTGCAATCATACGAAGTAGAAGAATGATGTTGATCAGATTAAGAACGTCATTGTTATCGAAATTGTAAGTTTGATAGTATTAAATAAGGAATAGTTGGTACTGACGACCACTATAGAGAAATGCAATATAGTTGAGCTGAAGATGGCGCTTTTCATAGTGCAGATTGTCGTTATGACTTTGATCACCAATGTGATCCCCACGATAACAACGCAGCTCATATGCATGTGACAATAATGAGCCATATTGTACTTTTGATGATGGACCTGATTCCAGCGTGAATGACTGATAAGCCTCCGATGATTTCGTGTAATCAACGTTTACCATCACACTGCAGCGTCCTCCAGCAGCACCCTTCGAGTTTAAATAGACGTTCCACCCAGTGACGTTCTAAAAAGACAACTAGATTCAACGCGCCCACCCACAAAAGTTAGTACATTTCTAATATACTTAACTTAAATGCGATTCACAACACTATTAGTGACTGTACGCACCCCGTCTCCGGACTATTCCAAAATTTTCATGTCAGCCTCTGGCACCGCGCTGCACTTTCCGGATCGCGCATACGCTTATTCCATTATCCGACGTGTAGCTAGCACTCAGTTAGAAGCCATACCCAGATAGATAAAGTGAGCTGAGTTCAGTTCATTTACGTCCACGATGGCCTTGTCATAAGTATCAAGATAAGAGGAAACCTAGCGCTGGCGCTCTTGAGTGCCGGAATCCTCAGCCTGATATCGACAACAATCACCCCCATTATTTTCATTGGAATCACAATTAGATGTCCAGTAACCAATGTGTAATTTCAGGATTTCGTCGTATATATCTTTAAATTCCTCAGCCATCCTAGAGCGATACCTCTTAGTACATTTGAGTATCTTCCCAGGCAATTCAGATTTGGTCATGTCGGGTGTGATCTTCCAGGTCCACATTCTGGTACCATCCGCATTTCTGTGCCCATCAATCAAGTAGTTAAGCTCTTTAGTCCCTTAGTTTTTTCGTTCCCTTTAAGTTCAGTTGAGAGTTTCACCGCCGTAGCCATATCATCGTAACCTCCCACCTTCCCCCGCAAATTTGTGTTACCCACTAAATCCAGCTTTCACCACAAAATTCCGTCGTGGTTTTATGTTCGGCACAAGGCCAAAGTGAATAAGAGTACTCGACCTCAGATTATGGGCCTGTTTACCACCCGGCTCGGCTTGAACAAGTACTGATTTCTTATGGTTTCAGAAAATCAATAAATTCTACTGAGAAGCGTAGGTCATCTAAGAATGATCCGTTTGATGTTTCGAAGTTAGCTTACTTCTGTTGCATTCTCAATCACTCACTACGTCCGAACATTCGCAGTGATATGTCGAAAGTAACGGTGCTCGTAATTACAGACTTTTGCTTCACAACTGTACTTGAAACCGCGGAACTCATAGATGAGTCGTCCGAGCACTTCTTGGAAACCTATAACCGCACGCAGCCGCCAATATCTGTCCGATGATAGAAGTAACAGAAACGTGTACTGCATCAATATCTTCACGCTACAAATGTTTTACATCACTCTTGGTGGATTACTTGGTTCCTCTGCGTAAGTGAGCCTTCAAATTGGAATGAACTGTTAAACAGTGACAACACACACAGCAATCTAAGGAGTGTAGCCTGGATCAATTGAACTCGAACATCTCCACCTATGTCACTTATCCTCTAGAGAGATGTGTGAAGCGTCGGTTCACAGACAGGACTTTACAGACCTATTGCTTAGTCGGAAGGCAAGTCGAAATTTGTAATCAGATTTACTCCTTGGGAACCTACGTGCCCCCTAGTCAGACCATGATTTCGATAAACGTGCAAGGTGTGTTACTCAGCGAATTTGGCAGAAACACGCTGGGATATGCGCGATGACGGCAGATAATTACGGGCATTAAAAAAAACGAGTGGTTACATAATAGAGCAAACACGATATCTGTCAGCAAAATAAAACTTAATCAGAAAGCAAGTGGTTGCAGTTCACAAACGTTTCATGCATGCACCAGGGAGTAAGGTAGTTGGCTAGTACCACAGATTTAGCCCAGCGGATGAAATATTACATTGCTTCCGCGTTAACATCTGTCTACAGGTGAAGCCTTGACATAAATCGACAGGAATTGTAACAGACTGGACCGCAGTAAGTTGGAACTCAGCGTTTAATAAAACCCATTACAGGGTGAATCACTTGGAATGAATATTTTCTACTGTATATCTCCCATTATCCGGAGTGTTATAGGAAACAGAATCAAGTGGTTACATGCGTAAAATTTAGTTAGAAAAAAAGCTGCAAGTCTTATTTGCACGCTTGGGATACAACCGACAGATGGTACGAGCTACACTGAATCGGAAGGACTCCATATGCAATATTGTTTCGAATGTGCCCCCGTATGCAAATTTTGGATCAATCTACACTACGCTCGCTGCTCGACCGAAGTCATGGAAATAAGTGGCGTGTGATAACTCTAACGAAGAAGTAATTCATAGGCAATAAGCTGGTTCCTGTTGTTTGCTGCAAAATGAGGTTTCGGCAAGGATTCAAATGTTCCACCCACAGTACTCCAATCCTCCCTGTCATTCCCATAATTTGACTACATCTACCCCTCTGTAACTGATCAGAAGTATGCAGTTCACTGTAAAGCTCGTGAGAGCCGCGAATGATGACCCCATTGTTTGAGTGAATTCCCCGGGACGACAACTAAATTATTACAGTGATAAGCCCCTCGATATCTGTGATATAACTTAGAATGAGCTATCACCGTTCGCCGGATCTGCTGAACTCCCTTTAACCGATTGTTGTTACGCTCTGTAGCTGAGAGCTACATATGTCAGATAAGCGACTGTCGGCTATCTGATACCAGCCTTATTTCCTCCTCCAACTATATAGCCAATGTCTATTTCGATAAGCCGACGTGTGTGTCGTGTGTTTCACGTTAGTCAGCAGTTTGGGATACAAAACATCCACTCAGTGATATTCTGGCACATAATAAACATCAAGAGACTTTTGTTGGGTATTTTTATCCTTCTGCCTTCTCATCCACCTGCAGCTTGTCACCGCCATGTTGTAGTTCTCGTTTCATATTTTCACGTCATACCTATCTTCACACTGCATTCAAGCATTCATTTTCATCAAAATGGGTCTGACCGGAAACTCTACTGAAACCAGTAATACGGTCCGCACTGTTTGGTGCTGCGTTCGTTGTGCACAAAGCAATGAGCGAAGACGTTCCATAGTGTTTAGTCAACCAAACCATTGTTTTCCAATTGCCTCATGGAGCGTAATTAGCGTGTCGTCACCGCCTAACTAATGTGAGTATTTAAGCGTCAGGGACCACAGAGATGCTTGGTTTATGACACTGCTTATCCTGAAGAAATTAGTAACTTACTCTTTCAAATAACAAAAGTATATAACCCATTCAAGTTGACGACGTCACAAAAGTCATTTCAATGCAGCTCCGACATGGCATGATCTACAGTGTAGTTGTGACGAATGTTTGCTTACGGGGCTTTCGATAAATACAGTTTATTTCCAAACTGCTCGTCCAGGAGAAGTTAATAAAAGTCTCGTCACTCCCAGCTGTCCCCATTATGTGAAATACTGTACGATTCAAGGCTGTTAACGAACACTTCTTTTTGTTTCTTCTAAATGCCTCGCTTTGACACCCAGTCTGAAACAATGAAGTCTCAAAATGCTAAGCTCAAACAATTTACCATTTGTAACACTATTGGCTATATAGGTTGACCGGGGTCACGCGATACTGGGAGAAGAATTGAGAGTATTTTCACGCGCTTCCAGGATTTTAAGACAGTGCGCCACCGATGAAAAACTGTTTTCTCCAGTGGTTTCTTTCACTTAAATTCATTCCCTTCGTTGCATCGACTGTCATCTATTGATTTAATGCCTTTCGGACAGCCACTGGTTTTCTGATCAAAAGATGAAGCCAGAAATAATAATTAGGCTAGCAACTATCTCCACACTTTACAACAACGTTTCACGCATTCGCTCAAATATTGGCATTTATTGGTTCAGTTTTGTCCCTCCGGTCACGTAATTTTCTTACGGTGAGCGTTACAATGTGGTAGGATAAGTATTGCTGACGGTGATTGATGAAACCGGTGGCGTCTTTGTCAATATGAATCCCCAATTGTGATCGTTTGGCCAGATGGGCAGAGGAGACAGAGAAATCAGCAGTGTGTTGGTACTGGCAGACGGCAGACCTGAAAGAGCCTCACAAACCCACTGCAGCCAGTTATTAAAGCTATTTTCTTTTTCTGGGGGCTGGATGAATGTCTGACCAGCAGATTTCTCACCGCAAAAAGTGACATTTCGAAAACTTATCAAACGCGATAAAAGATTTCAGGTTCACAGACAGTCTGTACAGCAACTAGCCAGACTTGTGAAATCTCTCGTACTCGGAGTTTTTTCATAAAATGAGAGATTCGGTCGAACAGAATGAATATTGGCCAACATCAAATTCAGCTAGTAGTGGGATGATGCAAGAATGCGCACTGACTCATCCTGATGAGAATAAATGACGTTTGACATGTTACCAAACACGTCAAGATAGTTGGATTTTCGGAAAATTTTCAAAATGTTTACGGATTACTTCCACTTGATAGTTCTGCTTTTTGCCTACGAAGTATACAAAAGGACGTGGTGATATTGAAGTTGTGGTTCATGATAAATTTAGTAACAATGTCATCGAAAAATCACACATAGTTGCTTGTGGTTTCCAAATAGCCAACTAACATCTGTGTTTATATAACCATAATATTAACGCCATCAATTTCGCGCAATGCGATTTCAACTCTCGTCCATTTTTCTGAACAGGCAGACTTCCGCATGAACGAAACCAAATTCGGTAGGCGGCAACTGGATAGCATTCGGGATTGTTTTCAGTGGTTTGATAGAAAGATGTTAAAAAATCTCCAACGATCACTCATCCGTTACTGAGTCTGCTTCTGCTCTCTCAGCTTCAGAGAACGCTGTTGAAGACTAGGTTTTGAAACCTCTGATTTTGAAGACTAAGATCTTACGGTAAGTTTCTATATAGATCAACCAGTTTGAATCCCTTTACTCCAAAACGTAACCCAGTTTTTGGAGGAAGGTCGGCGTAAACGTTTTTGCCAAAAATACTGTCATATTCGGAATGGGCTTCCGGACCATTTTGAAGATCGTAGCGACACTCGACATTCTAGAATGGTACTACACGGCTACTACACACTTCAAAGCCACCCCAACCTACGCGGCCATCCTATCAAACACACTATTGTGACCGCAAAAGACGTATGACCTGCGAATTCGTTTATTGCACAAACGCTCGTACGCACCATGTTAAACATGAAACCACAGACACGTGCACTCATTTTCACGGCTGAATTGCATTCACATTGCGTAGCAGTACGTTGTCATTCGCTCCGAGGGCAATTCTCCCATAGTTCGTACACACTACTCCGATGGTTATATTTCGGACAACGCGAGGCGTACCAAGTCACCTCGCGAGTTATTTCGCCATATATGTATAAAGTAGTGTTTCAGTTTCCTTGGAAGTCCTCAGTGGAAACTGTTGCACTGATGCTTAATATATAAGACCACAATGCATCAGAAAACAAATAACCCCTTTCACTAGTCCACATTCTGTCAAAAGAAACTTCAGTGACATACACTACGTTTCTTTATTCTTGTGATGAACCTATTCCCTCTTCTCTTCATTTTTGAAGTGTACCAAAATAGACGCATTTAATAGTGTGACTATTTTCGCCAATCATGTTGGTTTGAACCTAAGAGTAAGTTGATCTGAAGAGGTGTTCTGATGTTGTCATTGCAGCCTGCAAAACTTTCTGTCGAATTATCCCATCTCATCCGTGAGACGTTAATAGTAAATCTAAAATTTCTCAGCACTCAACGCATAAGTATGAAAAGTTATCAGCCAACAAATACCCTACACCCTTCAATCCTACAGTCTCCAGGTTAAATGCCGTAGAGTAGCCCTATAGTATCTATTTTTGTGTTTTGTTTTATGTTCGCCCAAATGTAGCGTCCTGCTCACTTACATCCGAAAAAATATAGTCTATTTCGAAGTTGACTAAAATGCGTTATGCATTCAGCTTGAATGTGAAATAATATTCTTAGGTTTTGGCATCGTGTTGGCGGGCTTCATTACATATTTTATATGTCAGGTTGACAAAATCACTACAAACTGACATGTTTGACAGTTTATAATTTTTACGCCAAAAGTGAAACATACACATAATAGCCTTGAATGGCGTCGATAGGCACATGATCTTCTATCTTCATACAGACATTAAACACGTTCAACAGTATGGAATAAAGACCTGAAATGCTTCACGCTAGCTGGAGAGGATAAACATTTAACTGCGACAAAAAGAGCGTGGAGTTATTTCAGTTGGCGGGACAAGGCAACTACACCTAACGTACTGATTTTGCAGGGAACACTGTACGACAAAGTTTCGTGTTCATGACGTGACAACAATCTCTATGGATCTCGGTTCATCGTTTGCTACTATTGATAGCACCGGAGACAACGCATTTTCAGGGTTTGCGTATAGGCATAGTACTCCATGAACCTTGCACCTATCGATATTGAATTCGTCATATTTGGAAGGCCGCAAAAGTATAACGGAAGTACAAGCAAAACGTGTCCAATTTGGCGATACAAGCAAACATTAATAAAATGCTACTTTTTCCCACGTATGCTGATCACACAAACGTTGTGAGTAGAGAAAGTCGTTCTTGATTGCTGACGGTAAGAAAACTGTTTACACTGTTTGATTTTGCCATCGTTCTTGTCGCCCTAAAGATGAACAACAACAAACAACGTATCAGAGCTAGATCTGGAATTCACTTGACAGTTTGCTTATCTGGAGGACCAACTGGGTTGCAACGGATGGAGCATCACATCGATGGAATCGCTGATGTCGACCATCATTGGACAGAGGTTTCAAGCGCAACAACGTACTAGCACTGGCAGCCACTGTTAAGCTCGGACGTCCAGTCTATTATCGGGCTACGCTCACTCCACTCGCGACATCCATTGGTAGACCCAGTCTAAAATGGTTGCATTTGTGATACAGTGAATGTCTACAAATTCTATGCGCAATAGGAAACCGAGGAACATCCAAACGAGAGGACGGTGGTGATAGTATGACTTTCTATTAACAAGGTGCCAAGATACCGTAAAATATCGAAAACCGAGTGAAAGGTAGTAACAACAAAGCCCAACATTATATCCATCAAACTTAGAAGTTTTTGAATTATTGATTAACGTAAAATGGATCAGATGCAGTATGTCATGTAAAGGCGGGACGACAAAGCGCGGATAAAACCAAGGTGTATATTAACAAAGGTTCACGAGTAGGGAGTAAAACTGAATATATCTCGCTAGAACAGGCTTCGACATGCAAGGGACAATAACATCTGTTCAGTTCTCAAGATGAATCATTGTGGAAGGAATGACCAGTTACATGCATACTTAGAGTGTTTGCTTCAATCTTCATAATGCAGGCTCGGAATCAATACCAAGACAATTTCGAAAGTAAGAATGACTAAAGAGGAGGGTGTAACCAAAGAAGGGGAACGTAGTGAAGGAATTTCTACCGAACCCAATGACAGTCAGCAAACGCTACGTTCAGGCAGCTCGTTTTCACTCCGTCGGCGTCCAGGGTCTCACTACTAGGCCTTTTGTCATCCCAGCTGAGACCAGCACCAAACATGTTTAAGTTCGCAGCCCTATTACCTTCCCCGTCGCACACTTCTTCAAGTAGCACACGCGGCAAGCGGATTAAACCACGGGTCAATCGTCCCAAAATATCGAATGCATGTTTACAAATCAGTCAGCCACTCTCTTTGAATAACACGTAACGTCTTAATGAAGTTGGTCTCTTGATAATCCAGGTCTAGGTAATCACCGCTTCAGCTTGCCTCAGCTGTACGCGCATCTTCTTCTCGACGTTAAATCCGTGACATCGTCTAGTGTCAACAATTTTCCCTTGCGCGGTGGACGAGTAATAGCGTATTACTGTGAGAAGGTTGGCTATAAGCTTTGGAAACCACTTGGTTGTTTAACAACTGAGCTGCAGCGCCACCACTGATTGTACTCAAAGTATCAGATCGGGATCCACGCTATGTGCTTCTTTGCTTTATTGGCTAATTGTGCGACAACATCCAACAGTTACATGCGCTGAACTTTTAATGGGCAGCCGTGCAAGCCGTACACGTGACACCTAGTTTGAGTTAGACAGCGAAAAAATTACGTGTTTAAAACAAGCAGGTTTAGTGGTTCACAGAGGACGACCCATTAGATAACGTCCACCTTACTCACAGTGAGTAGGTCGAGCATACAAGTTTATTCACTCTTCATATTAGAACAAACAGGATGATGGTTTTCTCAACCAAAATGACAATTTGCCATCGTTAGGTTGCCGATGCTGTCGACTGTTCTGCGAAAGCCATACCTGTAAGCAAACCAGATGACAGCAGGTCACCATCTGAACGTGCGTTGGTCGTCATCTGGGAAGCCGAAGTGTGTTACATATGGCAAGATATTTCCTGCCGGATAAAAGATTACTGACCAGTGACTACCTTGTTTTCACTTCACTGCCTATGTTGACTTACGTCTCTCACCAAGGAGTATACTACTCGATGACACGTAGTGTAGAAAAGTGTGTTGCAACCTGTTAGAAGCTACTGCTCAGTTGCACTGGTTGGGATTGTATAAGAGATGTACGAACGATAATCATGAATGTAACAAAATGGTGGTCGGTCGATTGACAACAAGGTCTTTGAAATGATTTGAAATCAAAATGTTACGGAAACAACCAGATGATTTTCCTCTTCAACTGATAATTCTGCATGAAACGTTCACTTACAAACATGAAAATATGGCAGCATCCATGATGTGCACCGCTTTATAACTGTCAACTTTTCCAAATTTGAAGATCACGCAGTTTTCCATCATTTTGTCACGAAACCATCCAGCGAAGATGAAGTTTATTGGACCGCCAATCACAGGGTCGCTCGAATTTTGGTGTATCAATTCCTTGAAACTTTTGGGTTCTACTCGACATTTCATCGATCAAAGGCTTCATAGGTCGTATTCATCACGTATTCATAAGTCTATAACACCGATAACCTGTCACGTTCCAGCCGTAACCTTCCGTACGGTACATGGTTTCAAGTCGACGACAATGGATTTCATTGAAACGTTCTACTTCCTTTTAGCATCACTGTTCCTCATAGAAATTGTAGAATGGCATATATTTAACCACGTTTGATACAGAGGGTATCCAAGTTGGTGTGAAGCGCGTCCTCAAGCTAACTCGCCACTTACAGATAAACTGCAAGATACTACCAAAACCCGAGGAAGTATACATATTTAACCGTCAGTGACATGTGCATTCTACCAAGGCAAACATGCGGTGGATGGTTACACCAGTTTTGTAACGGGATTACGCAGACATCCAGATTGATCTCCCTTTAGAAACCTCAGGGTGGGAACCTGCAGAAATCTCGTCGTTGGACATTTGATGACGTGTGTGGCAAGTACCATAAGTCATGAGAAACTTGGTTGGCAAAACTCCCCCAACTTGGTGCGAAACAGGCACTAATATATTATGTGTTGACGTAACACATCTACTATGATTGAAGTGCTGTTGCGGCACACAGAGCTCGAAAATTTTATTGGTAAGATCCGGCACACATTCACACTAGCGTGGTTTGTGAATCAGCTAAACAATTCAGACACTGCTTAATATGAGAGTACTGTGGTTTGCCACAGCATGTCACCGCGTGTATCTGGACACCAAGGATGCGAAAGCAAACACTCCGCTCCGTGGCGCTGCTCCTGTTTCAATTCTTCTGTGTCACACTGAGTCGTCGTTTGTATATATTGTGGTTGGTTCATAAACGTTGGGAAAATGAAACACGGCTTATCATCCTGTTTCCTATATTCTACTTTACAGAGCGCATTCTAAACAACTAACATGTACGTTTCTGCTATACAACATTACTGTGTATATGCTTAAATTGCGTACTATTTGTAATGTACCCATTCTTCATTGAAATGTTGGCGGTTTTTTATGGAATGTTGGAAGGCGTTTTATTATATAAATTGCAATCAAAACAAAACGGAGCAAAAAGAGCACAAAAAGAATCAGTAGGATGAGCGCAATTCTTCAAAACACGTGACAATTAAAGAATTCGGTGGTAAGTAAACGTGACAAAAAAATGTTCGGTAGAACGGATCGTTCATCTATCACGTTGCAATTGTTTCCGATTGCCTTGTTATTCATATATCCAGCAAAACAGCAACAGGAACCAAACTGAATGCATCAACGAGATGTGATTTTGCAGGCTGGAACCTGAAACAAACGATGAGAGATGTCCGTGATGAGCTAGACATTTGCATTCATTATTCAAGCTGGTCATTTATTACCTTAGTTAGTGACATTCGTGGTGTTTAATAAAAACGTCTGTGAATAACTTCCCGTTTGTTTGCCGTCATCCAACCGTCTGTTTAGCAGACTGTTGACATTTTGAGGGAACTCGGAGCACGTTTCAGCACCACTGTTTGATTCACCAAAGAGGCATCCAAAGGTTTCATGCAAGCTCCACCAACTTTCCAATATTACGTGATGCTAAAACCGCCAAAAACATTCCAAGATTTGTAATCGGTTTTATGGATTTTTGTCTCTGGTAATTTGTATGGAAAAAAGTGAACTAGAACTAGGTCAGTTCTCACAACTGTGTAATACCTGTGGAAAAAATTATAGCAGACCTCCTTTTGTAGAACTCGGTCGCAAATTCCACCATTGGTTTCATCTGCAACTGTGAATGTCTAGTTTTATGTATGTCCAGGTAGCTAACACACTTGAATGGCAAATTGTTCATCTACAAATTTGAGAATACTGCAACATTCTAATCGTGATAATTTCACAATTACTCAATAAATGAACGCCACGTACATCAACTTCAGCAATTGTTGTAACCGTCCGTTTGATGCTGAGGTTGCTTGACCAAAGTCGTCAAATTGTCAGTCACGTACTTAGCACAATACTCAAAAAAGTAACACGTCAACATGGATACCAAATGTAGTAGTTAAGAAGAACATCTTGTTACTTGAGTCATAAAACTAACGAGTTAGATGAAGTGATAAATTTTCCTGATTTGACTGTTAGCAATTTCTGTCTGAGAGTTCGATAAATTCTGAAACTAATAAATGTAGGCACGGTAGCGACTTAAATACGCAAGCCTAGTGACATTGGTCATTTTATTTTGGAAAGTCAGGTATGTGATAATACAGTGAAAACAGTCTTGGATACACGCCGTCGGGTGAAAGCACACAATGTTATAAATAACTTTTCTTCTATTTATCAAACAATAATGTCCAGCAAATGAAGAGTGGGTGCTTCTGTATGAAATGAGCAGCAGTTAGACGGCAGGCGAAGTGTACAATATGCACTCCATATATGCGCACCAAACATATTTAGTCTCAACTGACCAGTTGTTTCAAGTATGTACACAGAAAATCGAATGCGATTTCTGGTTTTCTTACATGTTCTACTAATAGCGTTATATTGAACTGGGATAGCGTCTATGTTGTGTATTTGATACAGTTGACAGAGGCCATTTCAGAATATATGTCATTAGAACGCCATTTGCTGGTGTTAAATGCACTTGTCGGTGTTCTCAATTGCTCATGACATTAAATTTAATAATGTGCATGTGGACATTTCTATTAAGACATCAGCAGGTTGTCGACAATGCTGGCAATAAAATGTGGAGCAGGAAACAAACGGAAGGTTTGTTGAAAGTGGCGTTTGAATACCTGATAACGTGCGCAGTCTTGAACAGTAGTATTTATAACGTCAGCTAATAGAAGGGTTATTGATAGAACAGGATATTAAATCATTTACGACCTTTGACTGTATGAAACTATTCAACGTGGAACATATGTCACATGGGAATTCCGTAAAAAATTGCCGATAAATCCAATCAAACGTTTTGGAACCAATGTTTGTCAGGTTGTACTTAATCATTCAATAAGCGAGTTCAGTGAAATGAATTTTTACAAAGTCTACCGCAACTTTCTAACGATTGGCTCAAAAATGCGCTTGAATTGAGCTCTCATCTTCTGAAGATGGCGTAAGAGTTCGGCGAAAATCTTTTAAATGCAACGCGACTACCAGACGGTTTGTACGATACACAGATACACGACATATAATAATGTTTACTGAATTTTTTCTCACTCACGGGCTTCTTTTTCTTCAGTTTTATAACAGTGATTACTCTGTTGTTAGTAACAAAATGCCTGTGTTTGTTGTGCATGTTATGATCTACTCCATCCATTGTGTTCTGATTTGATAGAAAAGCACATAATTAATCTAGATTTTTGACATCAGAAATAACTTCTTTTGATCTTTTGGTTTGCATCACATTTCCAACGAGCTCTAGCATCCTCTGGTACACCTTCTGATTTACCGATAGATAGTGAGTTATATTAAGTGCGGCAGACAGTTACATGGTTCCTTCCATTTACTAGTGGGTGAAAATAGAGGTTTAAACAGTGGTAATCCCCACGTCGTTCTGAATACTGTCAAGCGGATGAAAGCGGGCACATCTCGAATTGCCTCACCACGTTAGATTTTCGTGTTATCGAAGTTGACCTGCCTGTCTGCTTACTTCCGCGTGGAAGCAATCCAACAAAAATTGTTGTGATATGAAGACGTATCTTCCGTTCGCGTGAAAATGCAGCCTTCAGTTACATACTTAATTTCCTAAATATGCGCATACCGTAGATTCAGAGTAATATAAGGTCGTTTACCAAAATATGGCAATCCACCTAATATGCGGCAAACTATACGTCCCACCAGACTGACAGTAATTAATGGTTTGGATTTCCATGTATTGCTAAGAAATTAACCATGGCCAAAGGATTAGTGATAAATGGATTGAGAATCACACAAAGTTTAAGATTAATAGGTTCGAAATCAGCTGGTGATTTTGCGTCTACCGCAGCAACTACAGGGCAACTGTGCTGTTTATATATTGTCAAGACGAAGGAGATCATATAAGTAACTATGTCAACCGAAGTGTGTATGCTGTTCTAATTAATCAAGAACTGAGTGACGCTGCCGAAATGATATTAATTAATGAAAGAGTGGTGTTTGCCGCTGTCGTCTTATTCGTGATAGCTGGATCTCATAACCTAAAGGCGTCCATGTTATGCGTTATACAAGATTTATGTAGGAAGATTTGGTTTACACGTTGGTTTCTTCGCTCGTATTTGGCCCAGTAGGCATGCTACTTAAAACTAAAGCATAGAGAACGGAACTCCCTTGTGGCCAGTTCTTATAAACATTTCTTCAAAGCATGCCACAGAATGGCTGTCGGATAAGCAAAATATCGACATTTTTTAGTAGGTGTGCAGAGATATACATTTGCTGGTCCAGCTGGAGAGAATGCAATCCTCTCAAAACCCCTCATTTGGCTTATGCTTATCAGTGGCTTGTACTGTTTTCGAGGACTACTATAACCAAGGGTAATAGGAGCACCGCCGCCGGAAACATTTTCAACGGTTAGACTGATGATTTCTCAACAGCCTACGTCTTAACAATGTTGGCTCAGCTATAGTGAAAACAAACACAGAAGAACATTCCAATAAAGTAAAGCTAGAAGAAGATCACACTTATTAGATATCCTCCCCAATGCCTTTAGTAGTTATGTTTGCTTCACACCTGCGTTTGATAACGTATTCACTGCGATATCTTCCGAAGGTATTTATACGCTAAGGTATAACAAAAACGCTTTAATCGGAAAATTGCCGTAAGTGACCCGAATACCCTTTTGAAATAATCTGAACCATATGATATGTACGGGGTAAATTTTCCGACACTACCAGCCATTTAGTTACTGAATGAATATCAACAGACCGGAAGACATGGGAGTTTACCGCTTACTTGATGATGATATGTATGGCCATATCAAGCTCGACAAGATGATATATGTTCAAGTTTTGATTCGAATTTTCCCATCAAACTATTAGCATACTGCTCATAAGTTTATCACTCTGAAGAATGAATCTAACTTTCAGGAAAGCTATCTTCGTTTGACTTGATGGAGTAGTGCCAGAGTGTGGTTGGATATCATGTAGAATTGGTCAGAATGTGTTTGTCCGACAGATGATTTCTACTTGCTGCCACGTATTTGTACTGCTGTTCCTCTCATCCGAATGCTATCCACACTTCAAAATCAAAGTTGAATTAAAGGACCTACAGAATACATCAGCTTAGCATACACTCTACGGTGGCACTGTACAGAGTGCAAAATCTGGATAAAGCCGGATTTGTTTCCGTAGATTCCGTACGTTGACATTAATTGAACAAGAAAGAGTTCCCGGTGAAATTAGCTGGAGGATAACTTGTTTCAGCTGGCGACATGACAAAAAATGATTTTGACGGTGTGTCAGGCGTGAGGGCTTCATGTTGCCTTAACTGATTTTGCACTGCAATGTCCGGTCAGTATGGCTTGCTGTCACCGGAAATATTGGTGGACACTGAACTGACGACTAACGCATGGTTCAGAAGAGTATGATGAAAAATAAGGGGCTTGGTCATGAAATCATGTGAGAAATTCAAACTTCTCCTAGGTTGAGCTCTTTTATGTCCCCAGTCCTTATTCTTATTGTGCGTACCACCTATCCGTAAATACTGGGAAATTCGTATGAGGGTAAACACCGTGGTTTCTGATAACGATAAATTAACATATTGTCCTCATCCCAGGGCTTCCACTAAGGCATCTGTTGGATGTACATCATGCTTTCTTTGATTCGACGTATACTTTTTACATGGCATGCGTAAGATTAAAGCAGTTAGTTATGTACCCACTAATAATAGTAGTACCTGGATTACAAGCATAATAATCACACGTGTAATCAAAGATAAACACACCTCTACAATAATGTCGGTATATTAGCATTTTGAAGTAATCGGGTATAACAACAATTATCAGCGGCTGTTTCAAATCGCTTGACTGAGCAGGATAAAATAACAAGCGTTATCTGCGACTAGTTTGTTAAACATGTTCATGGAAACCAGTTCAGGTTTGCTTCCCAGTACCGATCGTCACAAAAAAGGTTTTCTCCAGACATCTTTATGTGATCCAGACTTGAAAAAAATTAACAGCCTAATTCCTAGAGCTGTCATACAGGCTGAATTATAGTGTTTATTCAAAAAAACGTTCATCGAGGAATTCCAGCAGGATTTCTGCGTCCTACACCGTTGAAGCGTATTTATTTTTCTATACATCTTTGACTTACCTGCTTATACCGAATGCTTTTTGTTCAGGGATTACGAACTGGATTTGAATGCACGACTGGAATACCGCAACATCCTACAATTTCTTTTCATACAAATATACGTCAGCAGGGAATGCTACTCGGGATTACACTGCAAATTGTAATTAACGACAATGTCCAAATTGAGCATATATAAAAAAGCAGTGCTCATACCCAGTTTGAGTCCATCACTATGATATTCAGGTTGTTTTCGTTTACCATAGAAGGGGGCTAGGACAAAATAACTCTTCAACTTTTGTGGTTGTGGTATTTCCCTTGAATTATATTATAGTCAGGTTTATTCTAATAAAACCCGACGACCGTGCCCACAAACGGCCTTTCCAAAAGCCGTTCGAGCCAAACCATTAGACCTATTAAGTCAACTGTATATCCCAGACAGTTACTTTTAACCGTTTTTGCCAGTGGGATTGTGATGAACTAACTTAAGAACATATGAGGTTTCATTTGTTGTGCTTCCCTTTTCACAGGGAGTCAGGTCGTTGTCTGAACGCTGCAGACTTTAATATGGCTGCGACACACTGATTATGGGTGTCTACAATTCAGTACGAATCATCCCTCATTTAAAAAACCACAACTCAGTGGCGAACACGAAAGCTTATCAGAGAGAACATGGCTGTCAACGTTAGCTTGTCGTGATTGAAGTGGGTGGAAGCAATCTGCCTACGTCCTGTTTTGAACCGGCACGGGTGAATAGACAAACCCTTTGAATATCTTGCAAAGTTGACTGAAAAACGTGGTTCAGAACCAACCTTGTTAGAGTAAAATATAATGAGTGATATCCAGTAAGTAGTGAATCACAACAGTAATTTTAACTTACCCTTAATATCATTTCTCAAACCTGCAGGGTCGATATGCGGTCAAAATTCGAAATAATTGTTTCACCAACAGTTGATCGTTGGGAATACAGACATGCTTATCCATGTGCAGATATTGTACTACAAGATTATTGATATTTCCAAAGTGATAGTCTGTCTATTTTTTTGTTAAGCCTTTTGACAATCCAGAGCAAGGGCACAACGGATATTTATGAACCGAACAGTCGACAAAAATTATTAATGTCTAGCTCGATCAGAGCCAACCAACTTATTTTCAGAGGACGTAGTTTTCAAATCATCAACATTGATAGGATTTAATGATCTGACAGCTAGGGGGACAGTCACTAACAATGTTCTAACATCTCATCTATGTCTGAGATGTCTTTGAAGGTGACAGAGCTAATCACACCTATTGTCAGATGCGTGCCGCAAAGCTACGTTATACGATAATATTCATATCTTTGCCATTTTCCGTTCATGTCGAGGCAAATCAGGCGCACATGAAAGAAATACAATAGACTTCGAAAATATTCTTTGCGTCCTTTTTGTTAACAAAAATTGCACAACACTCAAAAATGACCTCAGATTTTCTTAATCACGGAAAATTTTTCTCAACGTATTTCAAAACCGAGCATAACTGTCGACCCCGCCCCAGCGACAACCCGTCACAGCGGGAAGTAGAAAGCTGATTATGTTTACGTGAGGTAGTTTTGTCGGTCACCAAGCCATTAACGCCCAATTGTGCAGGGCTGACGACCGGTTAGTAGTCTCCCATCCTTAACCAAATTTAGGTTATCAGTTCTCTAGTTGCTGCCTAGGAATGTTAGGAAGTAATAGCTCTATTCGCTTTACTCGGTCGTAAAGCGAGCTTGAATAGTTTGTTAGTTGGGAACAGACACCCACTATGACGTATTTGATATGCTGGAAAGCAAAGAAAGATTTGTGCAGCTCCGTATAATTGTTTTGCAGACTTGCGCAACAAAATGGTTGAGCTTTCACATATGATAATTCGGTCGTGCCTAACGTGTGGCCAATGGCAAAGTGGTAAACACGGTTGCCTCATGAACAGCGTGGCCGGAGTTATAGCCCCGGCAGTGGCGATGAGAGCATGATGAGCGTATGTGCTGCCAACATATATCGCACACTGATCGCTATTACATTTAGTGAAAATAGACTAAACTTGAAAAATATGTATCATTGAGAACCATGGGGTGTGTGTTTACGTACATTTTAATTATACAATTTATGGCTAAATGTTTCGGTGCATAAAACTTAACGTTGTTCGGGACTGCGAAAAAAGCATATCCATATAGCCCAGAATTACTGGGTTAGTACGGGACCCATAGGAATAATACATTCGCGGACTTGCTCCGGGATAAACCAGATGAAGAGAGAAACCAAGTAAAAGTTGCGATAACACAAAACATAAAGGCGTTGAAGGGTTAAAACAGGGTCTGAAAGGCTTCTGGAAAATTCCGCTAAGTAATGGCGCTCATTGGAAATGATGTTGTAAAAGAAGGACATATAGGCCTTCGCACGGTCAGCTTTCTCCCAAGCAAGAATGATCCAATCCATGATACCCAAACACATAAAAAATCAGAACCGCTCATCAGTGTGCAAATGGACAGCTCGTGCAGTCGAAACCCATAGAAACCCTTCGAGATTACTCAGAACATGGACTGAGAACGAGATGAATCACAATCCGCACTAGCGTCCGACGATGAGATGTGCATCCTAACGTCATGATGATTGTCTTTCTTTTTGATAAACGGAACTTTGTTTGGCACAATATGCACGTCTTCCGGAGTATTTTGTTTGACATAACCACACTGGACTGCGTAGTTGAAGTTACTAGACTCCCAGCTGAAGACATCGCCGGATCGATGTGTATCCTCGCTTTCTTCAGTAATCTTTGCAGCAAAGCATCGACCTCTGCACATCTACCGAAAGGTGCAGTCGTTGGTAAGATTATTCCGTGAATGCAGAGATGAAACCCAATTGGACTGTGCTTGAAAGCGTGTAACGCACATTGATTCGCGATGATTGTTACCTGTGAGATGACGTGACTTCTAACGTTATGATACAACGGTGTGAGGAACAACAGAAGTCAGTTATACTCGCACGACATTCAAGAGGAGTGCTTTATAAATTATTATTGTCAAGTAAACCAACTAATGCGCCGAAACTGTCACAATCAGCGACTTCATTCGAAATTGATCGAAATGGATATCTGACACAAGTACCGAGACTGCAAATTGCTCAAGGAGAGTGTGTTGCAAGAGCCGCGGTATGTTGTATGCATATACCGTTAAAAATATTCACGTCAATTTGTTATGTGTATACCATCGATTGGTCACTAAATTTCAGGGTTTTCACTTTTGATTCAAAAACGATACTATAGCAGATCACTCCACCAGCCTGAACGATTTTGCTTGTCCGGCTACTGGAACAGCAGGAGGTCGTTGCTCTGAAACATTATAGTTGACACATTTAATGATTTTGCGCGTCATAGTTTGACATATTGACTCCGGTGACACGCCCACTTCATTCTATAACTATGAGATTAGCAAGACTTTTGAAACCGGCTGAAACTTGAATCAGCAAACCACGTTCGACAACATGACCTCCGTTGAAATCCATGTGTAGATCATGGAAGGCATATGCAGGATTGCCAAGGTAGATGTTTGTTATTCGACAAAGATTTGGATCTCTTCTAATCAGTTATTAAATCTAAAGCAGCGTGCGTGCCTGAATACGCCAACCAGTTGTTCTGGACGTCTGAGCTACTACACGGATCAACAAGAGTGTGTTCACACATGTATCGTAGTACAGGATGCATAAAATTCACGTGTCATAAATTGTTATCCGAGTTTTAACCGACGAGACTGTTTCGGCGATACATGGAGTTTGAGGTAGACAAAATAGTAGTATTCAAAGGTGTCAGTCAGTTATGCAGTCGGTTGTAATCAGTGTTGCCTTTCAATTGCGGGCACCTCAGTTCTGCGTTCCAGGATTTATATCAAGCTAAGTAGCATTCGGTGAACTGGGTTGCTTAACCTGTGGTTAGATATTGTGACACACGATCACAAGTATTACCATTTCTTTGATCTACAAAGCCTAAATGTCTAAGCAACTGTCTGGCAATTGTATTATCGTTATAGGGTCGCCACAATAAAGAAGAACATATACGGAATATGAAGACTATATAGAATCTTCGGTTCTCCAGGTATGGGTGATTAGTGTGCACTATAGTCAGGTATCCTGATCTGAGCGCATCGCTGGCAACATATTGAAACACAGTGCAAGCAGAGATGAAGTACCTGAGGTTCATTCACGTTCGATATGAAAGATATTTTGCAACCCTCATTCAGCTGATGTTCCCTGGTTGCACTTAGTCATGTTATGTGATTTCAGCTTAAGTTAAATGTGATTCCTCATATATAATTGATTTTTTTCCACCCTTTCCACCCTTCGTAAAACTGTGTTGAACGACTCGTTATGTGTTAAATTTCCTGTTTTTCCTTCAAACTCCCCAATGCGCATCGCCTCATTGGTTCGGCAATAATCATTTCTTAACAACCTGGTGGCTGATTCCCAGCATCCAGCATGTCATCAGGATATTCACTTGGGTTGTAATAATCTTCAATTAACCAAATCCTGTAATTCGTTTGAACCGTCCTCATATGTCTAAATCACATGATGACTTGATGCAGCAGTTAATGTTGGATAAAATTTTGTTACATTTTCCTTCTAAGTGGTTTCCTCATCAATCAATATACAACAGTATTGGTCGACCATTCACAAACTATTTGGTTATTTTGAGTTATTGGTCCGGAACTGTCACATGCTGTGTGTACACATGAGGCTCATGCAAATCGCATCCCTTGATAACGAAATCATATGAAAAAAAGTACATTCTACCCATACATGTTAGCTCCTTGTGCACAGTGTCTGCAATTCTCAATATACTTCCCAATGTGTGTATCATCGATCACCCACTGGAATCTACCGTGTTCAACCTTGAACCCAAAACTGTGAATGTATACCAACTTATTTTTAAAAGTATAAACCAGGTCATGTCTTGAAAGCTATCCAATTGAACAAGTGATCATTTCTCTAGCCTATTTTGGTCGATCCGGTAGATGGTTTATTTTTGGCGCAGTTTAAATAAACTGGAGTTCACTGACGCCACTTGACAATTGCGTAGAAATGGTTGGTTAATAGACTAATGTTTTGGTAGTTACCAATTTCGCGACATACGGCAAGTCAGTTGCTCGATAAACTAATATGTATTCTGGTCAAGTTTGCCCTACATTAGCAGTCACTGTGAAGAGTTTCTGTATTAAGGGCCACTTTTTGATGTTAGTAATTCGGACGTTTGTTAGATTAGTCGACATCATATCCAATGCATACTACCAAGTTCTTCGAATAACCTGACCAAGTCGGATACTCCTTTCGTATAGACCGCAGGTGAGTAGTCAAAATAGTTGCGAAATATTTAGCCGTAGCATAATGTGAATAAACATTTGGATATATTGTGTATAGTATACATACCATTGAGACCGCTAGTCAGAGCTGTGGATGCAGAATAATTACGCGGTGATTCGTCCACGTTATCTTTGGAAATTTTTTGAACCCACATGATTGAAAAACGCTTTCCATAAGTTTACAGTGAAACAAGCCTTTTGATTAATCAAATCGTGATTCTGTTCAATTCGCTTTGCTCATTTGCGTCAATATTTTGCAAATCTGTGAGTATTTGTGCATAAATAGGATAACCAACTGCACAAGGTAGATTTTACAAGAGAATGTGCACGTGATAGAAGTATTCAAATGTCATTAGCATCAAATGTATTCCCAATAACCCCATATTTATATCTCATATATAATATATGTTCCGTTAATTCTTCCCCAATCCCATTCACTCTTCATTTCTTCGCCACATTAATGCATTGATCGCCATCTTTTATTTACCGGTTGTTCTCATTCTGGTACTTAGTAGAACGCAAACTGTCTCGTGAGAACGACTGATATTTGAGGTTGAAAATATCCGGTCTCTGTAGCCCGCTTTAAAGTTTCGCACTCAGTTCACTCGACCATGAATAAATTAAGACCCCCAGTGTTAAAACGTGGGTCTTCTTCTTCTTCTGGGAATGTCAGAGTTGACAGGTGGATTTCATGTAAACGCTTGGATTAACAATGAACCCAGCCGATCTAACGCAGAATGTGGTTCGGCTGATGTGTTCACACGCCAACGGATACACCAAGTCTGCCACAAGCAAATGTTTGTGTGGAATGGTTTCAAATCAAATGTTCTCATGACTGAAAGCGTGCCAATAGAAAGCGTTGTATGAGAGTGACATCTGAAGTGTTCAGGCTACTTTGCGCGTTAGCGACATCGGTCGCCCACTGGTTTCTACTTTCTCCCATTTGGTAGCAAAAATAATGAAAGATCAGTAAGTTGCGAAGGCATGACAAATTGATTTGTAATCTGCTAATTTTAGCGAATGTTTCATTTTTCATGTACTGAAATTGATTTGGTAAACGAAATTACTATGCAGTCGAATACATTAATCTATATATATTGCGACGATAAATATTGCAAACAATAAAGGTGTCGTCTGATATGGGGGGCAATTTGTTCATGATTACAAACACTTGAAAGCTGTAAATTCAGTGGACAGATTTAAACCATGGAAAAATTTAAATTAACCCGCCCCGATTGCTGTAATATCACGGTCACAAACATAACGCAAACAATCTAAACGACGAATAATAATGAAGCAATACACATATGAAAGTGATTTGTACGAGGTTCCCGCGAGCTCACTGGAGTGGTGGATATAAAAAAACGACAACGCGATCCAGAAAATTTCATCCTTTAGAAAATACATACATACATGGTTAACATCAATTCACAATGCACACAAATGCCTAACATTTCATGCAGTCCACCCAGAATTGACAAATACAGATATCACCCACAAACTTGCATATTTGTCGACTAACAATAATACGTCGAGTGTTTGGTTGAGTCATCCGCCTGCGTTGGCATCAGTTCACCTGAGATACTGGAGAGAATGTTGAGTCAGACATTTGAATTATACGAATGTGAATCCAGCAGTTTATTAGTTCCGCAGGAATGCCAGTATACTGTCAGTTGAATATCATCTGACCATCCGAATTGTAAGACTGACCGGTCACTCGTCTTTCTATATTTGTTCAGATTGTTTCCCTGATTACCCAATGAAATATTGTCAATCTCGTGGTTGCTGTTATCTTGTTAATTGTCGTCTGCATGTAGCATACTTGAGACCGATTTGATAGATGATCGCATTGTGGAATACGCCAAACACCATTCACTTATCACCGAGCTTGTTTGTGTTGGCTGTGAATAGGACAGTCGTCGATAATAAATGGCCGGTAATGCACTCCTGTTATTTCGAGGTTCCACTATTTTCATCATGATGTTACTTCAACGTTTATTTTAATTCCACGGCAATACTCTAAATGAAACAACACGCGTTGACAAAACTCGAGTGATCCAGCACAGCATAGCGAATTTTGCGTTCGGACTTCTTCAACAACTATAGTACACTCCAAAATTATGCATACATTCTGTCTGATTAAAAACTAGTTTGAACGTGGATCATTGTAGCATGGGTCCCATCATTCCAGAAACTTCACGATTGGTAAGTAGACTTCACGTCACCATTTAACCCAACGTGAATACAACTACACAGCTGAATTGGCCCAGGAAGATGTTTGTTCCTGCTTGTGTTTTGTGCCCACACGGTGTATGACATTGAATAACTGAATTCTGTCATATGCACTGGAGATATGTGAGATTTTTCAAAGTGACATTCCCGCTGAACGAACGTGGCATTTGCCGTGTTCCGTATATTGTGAAACTTGTGCGACATCCGTTTACTAATGATCCATAGGGTTTTGGTTTCATCAAAAAAACGACAGTTTCCATTTCATTTTGATCAGAGATGTATCTCTTGCTATCTTAGTGCCCAAACCGGATATGTTATTACTCTTGTGTACATCTGATGAGAAACTTAAGGTCAGTGAATTTACTTCCAGTAAGGTGGAGGTAGATACCGAAAGAGTCCTCTGTTCCTCATCCCAAATAATTTCGTTGTGGTGAATGTAGAATCTACAGTACACGATTACTTGTCAAAACCGGTATTTCATAGACGTTGATCAGACAAGGTCTCGTCCACTTTCGGGAATGTGAATTATCCCTGGGGCTGATTCAAAAACCTCGAGAGGCTCAGTTAACTAAAGAGAACAAAGAAAACAATCGCCTTCCGTTCCGGACACTTCAGTTATCCGGAAAACGGATGACATGAGATGTAGATCCATCATCAGAACGCTCGCCTGGAATGGACACTTGGAAGTCATCTGTCCGATGCAATATAGGAAGAGTCCAGTTCAAACGCTCTCTCACACAGCATAGAGGCTGTGCACGCAAGACAATCCACCACTACAATTAAACACACTCACAGGTATCTTGCACGCTCATGTGTACCCTCGCAATTTACCATTCAGTACAACACTGTTACCACTCCGAGAATACATGTGATAAAAGCACTCGATAAGAATGCGACTGGCAATGCCAGGTGCTTGTAGAAAAGCCAAAGAACGGCACCAAGCATCACTCTTGTCACAACACATGGCCAACTGACTTAAGGCATCACTCATGAGTTTTCGAATCAACAAGAAGGACATCCCCCAATTCGTTGTGGATTTGCCTTTCAGACATCGAACTCCCCTGTGTGTTGATGTTGCAGCTGCATTGGTAATCGGCATCAACACATCTCTAATTTTCACTTCTGTTTTCGTTCGCTCAATCCATCACACCATGAATTCCGATTTATGGGAGTCTTTCTCATAGTTCGAGATTAGTTACATGCCCATGTGTGGTCGGAACCGCTATTCCGCGGAACATCAGATGGCTCGCGTCTTCTCAATACATTATCCAAATTTACATTTATGTCGCACGTTTTGATCTATTGCGGTGACAAACATTATTATGGCGTCCTCTAGCTCCACGTTCAGTTCCACCTTAATTGCAGAGATCGCACAAACTAAACAAAACCATGTTTGTATATGAATTTCGTCCATCCTAGTGTACTTACCTTCAACGTTCTTTTGTAAACCTGTTCGGAATTCGAATACGAGGGACGGTGCGAATGTTAGCAGTCGTTGATTGATAGGTTAGTGCTGATTGTGGTGAGAAGTAGATTTCATCAATACAAACACGACATGTAATCCATAAGCGCGAACATACCCGGAGCCCCCGAGAGACTGGCTCAAAACCCTGCAAATCCATCAATATTAATCAATCGACTATCATCAATATACTTCCGCTCGAATGAAATTGAACACCTTCCAGGTGGGACAAAGTTGATTGTTTTTCTGAACCCAGGTGGTATTGGGAATGGCGAGGACATGTTGCCGACCTCTTATTTTTTCCCTCATCTACCGGGATAGTCAATGTAATCGGAACAGTTAGCTTAACGCTTCATATTCATGAATACAAATGCTGACTTACTAACGCATACATACACGTTCTAGTTACTCTCACAAACAATTCAGACCGGACGTTTAAAACGACAAGTACTATTATGTTCCCGTGAGATGAGCTAATCAGCTTGAGCCATTTCTGGAGCACATTCACAGAGCTCCGGGTTCGCACAGACCACATTGTCTCCGGTAAGCACAGCGAAGATTGAATCAAGCAATTGATACAGACGGTTGCTGGATGTACTATAACTAGATTAACTAGACGATGTGTCCCAGCGAAGACCGTGAATGTTTCAGCAGTTTAAACACTGACGTGGTTGGAATCACTGTTGATCACAGTTACTTCGCAAAATCGCAAATACGTTTGTGATTCTGACGAGGGATACCCAGTTTCAGTTGCAGGCATTGCGTGTTAGGTACATCTCTTCCAACTTCAACAACAATGTGTTACCGACTTCAATCATAATTGTGGGCCGAATAATTTTCCATCAATCTACGCAAAGAAGGCTAGCATATAAAACAAAATAATGGATATAATTTTCCGTCAACTTCAAGATTCGCCCGAAATGTTTCGGATTGTTCGAGTGCCGTTACCCAGAATATATCCTGGTTACTAGTATCACTTACTACTGTTGTACACTGTAAAATAGATCATATTGTCCATATGTGTTACAGTATTGTCGCATGATGAACGAGCGTTGAGGTGCAGTGAAACGTGTAACCGTAAAGTGGGTACGTAAACTATCGTATCGTTCTCATGAGTCCAAACGACGATGCGCTAACCTTGTTCGTGTGATAATAGCACAAGTCGACGGGACTGAGGTCAAAGGTATCATGCAACCCATATCTCGACGGGCTTGGTACACCGCGTCCAATTTCGCGAAGACCAACCCATAGCATAAACATTCTGTTGGACAGGGAGTAATATGATGCGAAATATATCCACACATCGATTTGACTGCCTGAATGTATCAGCGAACTTCATACAAACGATCTGCATTCTGCACACCTATGGAAGATTGCAGTGAGTTGCCATATTGTCCAATTCAAGGACGTCTGCATTCCAATTGAACTGTATGTGAACCGTGTATCATGAGTGTCGTTCTCATTGTATTGTTGACTATCAACTTCCCAGTGTGATGTGTTCAGCAAGGAAGGAGGGAACACATTTGCTTGATGCTCCACAAACCACCCAAGTGTTGTAACCTAATAGTCCGTAACTGTCACGCACAGCGTTTCCACGTGAATATGGTAAGAATCGGATTGTATGTATACCAACATATATTGCTTGACTTAGCGAAAAGTTCATTGCATTGAGATGAGTATGTTGCGTGCGTATATCACTTGCAATCTTCAGTATAATTCCCTGTTTCTGTGAAACCGGTGAATGACCGAATTCTACTGTAATAAGTCCTGAAATAATTAATTTTGAACGAATAATCGTGGACATATTTGGGAAATCGTTGATATGAACGACTGCTGGTTGCACTGAGATATTCTTTGTCAACTCATCGGATGGTGCTTCGCGCTGAAGTCTGAAAACTAACTGCATTCTATTAATGGCTTTGATGGTTGCGGAAATATATGCATGTGCATTAGCACGGTTGTTCGTATTAGATTCTAATTCGAGGAGATGTGAGTAAATCATCTGTTTGATCAATTGAAATGTGATCACATCCAGTTTTTCAATACATACCCATTCACTACGATGGACTTGTAATTCGAAGGAAATTTTCTGAAGAAGCCTCGGTCTTGCTATCCAAATCAGCATTATCATCGGTACGGACGATCCAAGCTCCCCAAATAGTCTGACAAAGTTTGACACTGATTTCGGAGAGTTTTGGGGTCGACGATCTGAATTTCTACGATATTTGCATCTCCAGTACCCGATTAACAACAATTCGTATACGTTGTGCCCATTGCACCTGCCACTAGGGCTGTTTGTGGAAGCTGTGAATGCGAAAAGGTTATGCAGTAAGTGGCTTGTCTTGTGAATGAGAGGTTGCCTGTATTACGTGAAGCTTCACTAGTTTTCACAGGAGGTTCACTGACGTGTAGTAACGGCGATACCACGCTGTGAAGTTACTAAACACTATCAAGTTGGAGATGTGATCTGCAATTTCTACGCCAGCCGAAATACACGATGCTACCCATGAATCTCGCGGCTCCCCTGAACATTACACGTAGCAATTTCCAAATTGCAACCGACGGAGGTTACATTGTGTTTCTTGAAGCGCGATCTTTGAAATATATCCAATAAAATGACGCGGACCACTCTACGGGACCATAGCAATCAATAGCTCGAATTATAATGAATTTTATTTAGATCGCGGTGTGATAATCTTGCTTCAGGTTTTACCTGAGATTTGTTCTTTGATAGTCAATAGATTATTCAGTTGGTTACAGTTGATTCGAATTCATTTCTGCTTAGTCTAAGCAGACAATCAGCTGTCGAATAGAAAATTCCATAACCTGGCTGGTTGACTCGTATGAAGTTTGCTTCTGATCAATATAGATCTCTGAGATTGTACTCGACCATATTTTGACGTGCAAAGTCGACCAATTGGTAAGCGCTTCAAACAGTGTCGATGTGTGAGCAACAGCGGCAATTGGACACACAACAGTTTGCGCTTACTTATGTATAACCTGTGTTGTATTTGAATGCATTCGTCTCTCACAATGGATAGGCGAACAAACTTGTGGTGAATGTTACAAACATGTTCTGTATCTGTCTTCGTGCAATCGATTTACAGGCTCCAATATCCTGTTCCCTTGATGCGTACAATTCAGCAACACGCTTTCGACATTGTTGTGCCCAGATGTGTTGTGTAATTCAATTACGTGTGTTCGTTTCCCTATATACTACTATCCCACTTACAACATTTCGCGGCACGCTTCCGCATTATTTACGGCCATTGCTGAAGTTGACCAATTATCTGCTGAGTTAAGTACTCAAAAATTGGAGGATTGTTTGAAGAGGCGTGACAATTGGTGCCTCACAAATTCTGATGTAGACGCGAAAAAGAAAGTTGCGTCTCGCCTCAATATCAGCGGCATGAGATTTTATGCTCTTGTCAGAAACTTGGTCTCCCCCGAACCAGCAATCGATAGTTGCAGTTCTGCACTGAAGAAAATACTGCTCTAGCAATTCAAGCCGGTGAATTTTGTAACCGTTCAACCAGAATCCCAAGTGATCCGTGGTTTCGTTCAATTATTGCAAACACAGGCAGCTAGTTGTGAATATGGCGTCGAGTTAGAGGATGAATTGCGTGGTCGATTGACTGCTGGTGTTTAATTGTCAGAAGTACACCAGAAACTTCTCTCGCATCGCGGTCAAAGGTTCCAGGTTATTTGCAAAATATGTTAACAGTGTGAGCATGTAAAAGAACTCACGAAGACTACTTAGGTTGTTCTGGGCAATCATTCCAAGGGCGACCATGCAAGGTCAAGACAAAATAACATATTCAAACCACGTGCTCATTTCCGCGCGTCTAGATTATCCGTTCAGTTCTCTAGAGAAACTGTTGTGAACTCAGTTCTACAACAATTCGAGAAGTGCGCATCTTTTGCACACAATCACTCCCGGTATTCTTGTCCACAAAGGCAAGTAGAGTGGGTCACGTCCAGTCGGTACATAATTCCAGACGTTCACGTCAACCAAGGGCAAATTCCAATTCGAGCGCGCAATCATTGGTTGATGAGATTTGTACCCTATCTCATAAACCACTTCCCATGTGTTGAGAACATTAGTATCTGCTTCTGATAAAAGTCACGATTTTGTTGCTAACATGGGTGGTGTTGAATGGATAGACCTAGCTTTATTTTATCTTGATGCTGTGCTGCGGCCCACACGTGCTAACATTATTTGTGTTACTGGTCACTCACTGTCTCTCGTAAGTTGTTGCGTCGTATCTGTAAGGTTGCCTGATGCTTGCCCTACTGATTGTAAATTTTAGTCTCAACCTCAGGCCCTTCTATGCTTTGACTCGAAGGTTTACGTCTACTACATTTTGACATTTACCAATTGAGGTAAGTTAACGACGTTGACAGCAGACAACTTATACTGAATTGTTTTTAACCACAGGCGGAATGCAAACACAAGAAATAGAATTGGAAGCTCCTGTGACCTACCCTTATTTGAGAGACGAATCATTCCATTTGTTCAAGAGAACTGACGCGCAAACAATTGCAATCCATGTGTGGTTAAGTAGTAATGACGCTTGTTGCCTCTTCAAATTGGGCGACTCCCATAGTTACACCATTAAGTGCCGATGGGATTACACCGAGAGTTTGTTGTGATTACAGGTTATCGTTGAATTTATGCTTACTACAACGTACCTACACAAAATAAAGGCCCGATAATGTACTGTATCCTTTGTCAGGTTCTAAAGTCTTTTCAACACTTAATTTAAAATGTGCTTACCTAAAATTAACACTTGGCCAAATAAAAAGCGATTTGGCAGTGATTGCAACACCATTTCTGGTTTATGGTCCGCACGTTTTGCCAGCTGTATTCCAGGATGTAGTGAACGCAATTACTAAAGACTCAGATGATATCAAAACTTATGAAGATGATGTGATGTTTCGTCCTCCTGCTACGTCTACTCAGGATTATCGCCTGCTTCCTATGTTGAAATGAATTTTTGACTTCAACCTGGCCAAAAACACGAGAGCAATTTCTCAGGTTTTCTTTCCATAACTTGGTTACGTTGATGGTGGCAAAAGTTTTGAGCCAGATCTGAACATATCAGCCAAATTAACGAATGCACAATGAACGACTAATCTTCACAAATTTTGTTCTCCTTTAAATCCCCACAGCGCTAAAACAACTGCTATTGGAGTAGTGATTTCTTCTCACATAAATCACATGGTTATGCCTCTTGAATTGGAGGCCCTCCATTGCAATGAAAGGCATGATGACCAGACCCAGTTCAGTCCTACAGATCAGTCTGCTAACAGAACCTTTCATGGTTTAGATTCTAATGACCTGTTTATAGATTATGCTTTTGTATTTTAAGCAAACGAAACTAATTGAGCACAGACTGTTTCCGAAGTACACGAATCACGGATAATCGATAAGCAGAAGATTTGAAACTTTGAAATCCAGACCACAGCGGAATCACAGATATCCACACGCACATTCAAGATGTGGCAAATGAAGTGGTCAAGAGTAACATGCTTTGTTTTCGTTTGTTAAGTAACTATTTTATTATTACAAAACTCGAGACGACTGATATGTACGTTTCAACAATGACCGTTCTTTGTTGTTGTGCCCATCGATATTCCGCGATACACACGTTTGATCGTTAATCCGTATAATTCAGTTGCAGTTGCGAAGAAACTGCAAGTTCAGATGCGTTCGCATAAAATACTCCATTCAACATGTGTATTTAGGTCATGTGGATCACCGTTAGCCCAAAACCTACACAACATACGTCTTACATTCTCTGTTAACCGAACCGATAATTTGTGATATATGCTAACTGCAGAAATTTGAAGTGGTTCGCTTTCCTAGCAGTCAAAATGTAGCCACAGTTGGCATACCGTTTTCGATATTTTAATTCAACGCACAATCGACGCGCGATATCTCATGAACGGATTCGGAATCAACAGCACAAGCATACCGCAAATCACTAAACATCAAGTATGAATGTGTTACGCAAATTCATTAAACTCAAAACGGATACCGACTCAGTCATGCATCATATACTCAATTTAGCATGCTGGACATAATAGGTTTTACCGGAATGTGCCCCTACTCTCATGGACTCAGCTAGTCATTCGAACACGCATTCATTCCGCAAATTGGACTTCAGTGGACGTCAGTGAACTAGTTGTTGTTCAGCATCTCTGCGTTTACTATGACCAGACAGTGACAGATCTTACCTGTTCTCTGTCACATTCAACATTAAACGATCGAATGTCGTTTGCTTATCAAACTTCCGAAGCTGGCTCGTTACTCGCTTACATACACCGGCCCAGGTAGTTTGCAAATATATTTACTGGAATGCTGACTGCGTGACAATTTTGAAAATCACGAGCTATATAATGACCATTTTTGATTGTGAGAACGTACGATTTTATGCGCAATACATAGAGAACAGTGAGCTTACCACTGATTTTGATTTCTTGAGCTATGGGTGAGAGAACACTCAGTGTTAGGGAAATATACGTAAGCATTCCACATGTGGACTATGTAATAAACAGGTGGTTACTCGTACGACATACATGTGATAAATCCGTAATGCGTTCATACATGAATTTCTTCGCATCGCTCGCATGCTAGTCTGCCGGAAACTGGTCACTCATCTGACATGTTCTGCTAAGCTGGACGGTCATTACAGCCATTCATCTTGTTATCGCTGTCGAGTAGAACACAATTGTTTCATGTGGGCAACCGTCAATGAATTTCGTCACGTGCATACTTTCCACAATACTCCCTATCCATGTACGAGAGTTTTGATCAGCAATGTGGGTGTCCAACGCTCATAAAGCTCTCGTTCACTTCTCCATGTGATGTGATTTAGCATGGCTGCTAATCACCGAGGTGGTCCCGACCGATTTGTTCCAGACACGAGACATGTGGAGCATTCGTAATCCGCTTCAGTGGACAAATAAAATGACGGCTACTTAAAGCGGACAAATGTGGCAATCTGATTATTTGCATTGGAAGACTTCGCGCTCAAATTGAATAACCTAATATTCAACTTGTTCCAATAAATTAGGTCTGAGTGTGAATAGTTTGCCAAGTGGATGTAGGATGAAACATAAACGTATGCTTTCCGTCAACGCAATACCGAGATGCATATATATGCGCTACAGAACGATCAAACCAGTCAGATATTTCTACCTATTCGAAAATACATACATACATGGTTAACATCAATTCACAATGCACACAAATGCCT
>LUCH01001359.1:80157-105607 GCA_013368495.1 Paragonimus heterotremus
AGATTGTTTCCCTGATTACCCAATGAAATATTGTCAATCTCGTGGTTGTTGTTATCTTGTTAACTGCTGCGTGCATGGAGCGTACTTGAGACCGATTTGATAGATGATCGCATTGTGGAATACGCCAAACACCATTCACTTACCCCCGAGCTTATTTGCATTAGCTATAATTGTGAAAATCGTCATCATTATTTGGCTATCCGCTGTCGGAGAATAACGCGCTTTTTTGACCGTATTCGCTGGTTTTACTAAATAAAATCAATTTTCTCCTATAACCTGATTATCTCGGAATGTGTCGTAAACTCCTCACGCTATTTTATCTCCCTCCGTTTCAAATCTTCTCTATGCACCCTATAATTCCACAGCTCTTTGGATCATACATTTGTCCTTTTTTATGGGTCATCACAATGACCTGGCCAACGCTTCCAGTTTGAGTGCATACAACTTTACTTTACTTCCGTTGTTTGCATCAACTGGCTGGTTCACCATCATGGCATAACTAGGTTTATGTGCTTTTTAGTGCCCAATATAGATTCCCGTTTTCATAACACACCGCAATCTTGGCACTTATTTTCGTTTCAAAATCTGTGTCCAGCAAACACTGAGTCGTAACATGAAACGCAGTTTACCAAACTTCTTTGAACATGGTACAACGTTTGTAGTTGTTATCAACGAGTTAAGTTCGTTATTATCTGACAGACAATTACTGAATGAATAGTGGTTATCACTGATGAGTCCGCTCAAAACCGATGAGATTGGTTTTTCCAGCAATACACCTGTAATTTGATGAGCAAATGAGGGCCATCAGACCAAACGCCACCACGCCACACTTTTACCCTGAAAGTCGTGGGTATATCTGGTGTTCACTACTGCTGCCTACGAAGTCCCTCCTTGTCACGCAACAACCTCCAGTTTGTGTTTGCAAACTGTACATTTCAGCTGTTGTCTTTACTGCCTTGTAAGGCATCGAACGCCACCTGTCATTTCTCGTGAGAGGATACCATTGGGTTGCAAATTGCCTAGTTTTTCAACTAAATATTTTGATCCACCGGAACATTATTAACCCCATCTAACACTGATTAAATAATGGTTTTTCAAGTTTCCAGGATGGGCAGCTCACAACCGTCTGTCCGAAACAATCTAATTGTCAATAATTTTCCCCGAAAATGTTTATTAGACTGGTCTTGAGAAAATGTTGGTTTTGGAATGCTAGACGATCATCAAATACATAGTTACATGCAGTTATTGTCCAAACGTCCACAACCTGCTCCGTGTTTACTGTGAGAAAAATAAACTACCACAGTTCACCTTCACAAGTTATACACAACAACGTACTCGTTTCCATCGGTCAACTGAGATGAACAGCGATTATTCTCACTATACATGTGTGGCTTTCCGAAGAAACCTCAGACATTGTAGATTTGGAGATTGTGTATGCTTTTTGCCCAATTACCCTTGACGCATGGATTCATCATCTTACGAACTGACGACATGCAGATTCACGGGCAAGCCTAATATTAATTGCATACAAAAATGGAAACAATTTCGTAGTTCTGGTTCGTAATTTACTTGCAGACACAACCTCATTCGTTTGTTTGAGTGTCAATAACTGACCAAGTGTTCAAAATGAAACGACCGACATCAACTCCGAGTGGCAGTTGTGTTTTCTGTCAAGATGCTCGCTCAGTCCGGTTGGTTTCTACATGTCAGTCTGCAGAGTTCAAGCAACAACAGCTGGTTTGAGTACAATAAGAAATATTCCTCGAAAACATAGCTGCATTCTAAATTCTGCACTGCAGTTACTGGTGCTAATTAAACGAATGCAATTTTGTTGATGTTGATGTGGTCTTCAAGAAGACGGATCAACTTGCATTGCTTTTTCTGCAAAACTAATGATTTCCCGACCATACACAGTAAGACTGGTTTAAGCATGGTATTCCGACAAATACAATATTCTCACTTGCCTTCACAAGGCTGTTCTTCATTTGCCATTTCTTTTTTACCTTCTATGTGTTCAAGTACTAACGCTATGGAATACCGACTTTCAACGAGCACAGTTCACAGATAAATTCCGCTCGATTCACCTCGACACGCGTTAAGTAGGAAGCAGTTTCTGAAATTAGAAGGTTGAAGTTTGCGTCCTGTGCACTTGACGTGTAGTTGATCCTCATTCCAAAAAATACATGAACCTAGTTGATATCGGTTAGCGTGAATGGGTTTTATTTGCTTTGAGTGATTACGGTAATAGAAGCAAACTGAAAAACTGTTGAATGTCGGATCGTATAGTCCACTTAGCAGACGTGACCAGCTTTGCAGATCCTTCGGCACGCAGCTCGCAACAGTACCTGTTGTTTGTTCTTACATTGGGGATTTTGCGGAACTTCGGTTTTCATACAATGCACTGAAAGCTAGAACATTCCTTGCATTATTAGAGGAAACGTCTCAGGAACCATGAGATAAACGTCAACGGGATATGGACCATATAAACGGGCTGGTTAGATCTTAGTACAAGTGCAGTTGATCGTAGCAACTTTTGTTGAATTGCATAGAAGATGATTATTACAAAGGTTTGGAAACCGTGTTTTAGTAGGCTGCATATCAGAAAACATGAAGGCTTCCTAGTTTCATATGGAAAGATTAGGGTTTTGTGAAGTAGTGGACTGAGGCAGTGTGTTTTTCTTAAGGGCGATCCTGAGGAAACCGTAGCCCTTGTAGCTTTTTTCAATAAAAACCTATTTACTGTTTGATGCCCCATTTAACACATTTCAAACCGACTAGAAAGCGGTTTACATTCCAATATACGCGATGCACTTTTGGGCTCATTTATTCAAAACATTACCCAATATTTCACGATTTGTGGATACAACCAGACGAAATTACACCATTGGTTTTCTATGCAGCTTCTAAAAGATTAAATTTTGCACCGATATTTTTTTTGTTAATCGCCAACTTCCCATATCGTCCATCTACGCAGTTAATATTTAGCGAGCTTAAATCAGGAGTGACTTTTATTAAGTGACAGTTTGGAGGAGCAAAGCCTGGAAGCCAGTGCACTCAAACGTATTTTCTCGATCATATGCTGTAGTTGTTACCCACCAGAACAGCTTACGACATTTAAGGCAAGCAAATAGAACAATAAGGTCAGTCAAAACTGCTGTTCATATCTACAGTTTGAAAGGTTTAGGCTCGCGAAATTCCACCACTAATACTGTTGGCTGAAACACATGAAAAGTACTCACCCTCCACTTCTTTCTTAAGATCTGTATTGGTGACAACGAATTGCAACATAAGACGTAATTTATCCATATATTTTAAAAATGCACTGGAAAACGACCGATAACTCTGTCTCCTTTTGAGGCGATCGAAAAATCCTGATCATTACTCACAAGCGAAAGTGGTTCAGTGTTCACATATGATAATTCGGTCGTGCCTAACGTGAGGTCAGTGGCGCAGTGGTAAACACGGTTGCCTGCTCGTGAACGGCGTGTCCGTGGTTCAAGTCTCGGCAGTGGCAATGATATGCACCACTGACGATCTCTAATGGGAGCGAAACTCGAGTCTAGTGCTTTTTTCGGAAAGGGTTGACTGGGAAGTCTATGAGAATGCGACAGCTGCGATCAATTGTTGGTGATGTTCAACTTGAAATAAACCAAATCCCCTACCACTCACCGGTAATATATTCTCACTCAAGACGGAACATAGTCCACATAAACGGGTGATGTTTTTCCCGGAGCTTGAAAAATTCTTCAATAAGTGCTCATCCCTGAAAGAAAGCATATTTTTGCAGGTTTTCCATTTTCCAATCTATTTTATGCAATGAACTACCGGAACATAAGGGTTGTTAATAACAGGGAAACGATCCGTGTGACAGGCGACGCGTTACAACATCTTGCATTATACAGACCCTTTACTCATATTTGCATTAGAACAGGGAGGCCATTAATCATAGCTTTGTATAATATTGCACGACTTTTGAAGAAAAGCGGCATAGGAAAAGAAAGTCCAAATAAACATTTTGTAGGCTCAAGGCATCGAGAACCTACCTTGCAATTCATTTGCCGAAGCTGTATTGTCAAAATAAGATGAGGCGGGGCGTTGGTTGTAAGCTGCTTGTTGATACATAAATGCTGTACAGTACGAATACGGCTACTTTGTAACAGTGAAATGATGACATGGTTTGGTTGACTGCCTTTGGCTGAGTAAACCTGCGGGTGAATTTACCCAGCAAAGTAACCCTATATGATCATTTCTACTCTTGTATGTTTACTTCGTATTTAAAAATAGTGTGTATAATGTGAACGGAAAAGGCTGAGCTATGTACTGTGTATAAAAACGGAGCAAATAGGCCCTACTCCTGTAATATGCAGGACGAAAATGCAAATTTCCTACGAAAGCAGTTTTTTGAAAACACCTAACGACGAGCTCTCTCTTTGTCCAGCCAAAAAAACAACCCCTTTTCCTCCTCCACTATATTCATTGGTGAACTAACAATAGACGTGCACAAGCACAGTTTATGAAGGAACACTGTTCAACTTACCAACATATATCCGAAAGTGTTAAGCATCCTAGACGCTAGGCAAATAACGGGCTCAACATCGTTTATTCGCGCATACCGAACAAAGATCACAACACACTCAACCGGTTGCACATCTTTTCTGTAAAGAATGTGCTTTCTTCGGACATAATCGAATGAACTATCTTCAAACTACTTTCAGGAAACCATTCTGGGAATTTGGTGATTGTGTGGTTGTTGGTAAGTGAAACACAGACGTCGAAGCCTTCTCAACTTACGAGGAGAGGATGTGTAACACATAACGAATCTACTTCCGTGTTTATGCGACCGCTTTCGCATGATTCGAAGAAAATCCGTCTGGAACACTTTTGTATGTCGGCACAACATTCTAAAATTCAAGCAATTGTCCTGTTTTCCACTCTTCTGGCGTAAATGAAGCTGTCAAACCTAGCAAGGCTATTGGTTGGGTGCTGTGGTGGGGCAAATTTCTACCACTTGTTCAATTAGATTCCACCAGGCAAAATACAAAACACACTATGGTGACATTGAAAATTTTCAGGACTCTCATTTTGGACGCAGATGGGCCAAATGTTTCTTCATAAACCAGAATTTTCATATATCATTATGTCCGTTTTGTGAATTTATTCCCATTATTGGTATATTGTACAATTAACAATTATGTGTAGGTTATGGGTTTCACGATAAATTATGTGTACTGATCGCCCTTATCTGAGCGTGTTTCCCACAGATGCGTTGTGAAATATACCATTATTATCATTATCATTATTAGCCTTCAAGAGATTTACGCGTCGACGATAGTGATTCATTAACTAAATATAACATTTTTCTTGTTCCAAAGAGAAATTTGATTTTTTCTGCCCAACCACGTATGTACTCACAAGCTTTGCTGAACTCTATTATCTAATGTTCACATAACATCAAATACTTTACTGGTGCAATCGATTGTACCCTTTTTTCCAGTATTCATGCCAAAACAATAATAGCTTTCGTCCGAGTTCGCACGTCTGAAATGAACGACCTCGAGTAAACTAGATATATCGTTAGTTGTTTCTTAACTGTGAAAAAATGCATCCTGCCGGTTGATATTTGCATTAGTATCTATAATATTACACCGGGAATGTAACAATTGGCCCTTGCGAAATCACTTTGACAACAAGTTGCAATTCCGAATGTAATTTTGAAGTATATGTGCGATAAATATCAACTTGACATTCCCCTATTTCACAAATTCCCTAATAAACACTTGAGTCAGAAAATTCTCTCAGAGGCCAGTTTCTTTAGACTCAATATCAATCTCATTGTAGCTGTTTCACCCCCCACGGAGCATGATGAACGTTTAAATTTGTTGAAGAATAAATAATAGTACAAAACGAGGCGAAATGTTAATTAATTTGCGAGAATTAGGATACACAGCAATTGTCCTAAAGTTTGGAAGTTCTAGTTCGTGTATAGTTGTTTCTTTTCTGATGTCAGGTGCGAGGATAAAGGTACTGTGTTCTCCTTCACACTTCTTACTTTCCGCAAATTACTCAGTATCCAGTTCTGATCAATGGTGACAAACAAAAAAATTGTTATGAACAGTGCTGGAATAACACAGACACAATTTAGGGTATTTTGTTAATCCCGCTGTCTTAACTACCCACGTAGGCTACTTTCCAATTAAAAATATTTCGTCTGGACTACCTGAATTTATAACAACTGAGTTGATGATTGTACAATTTTCTAACAATAACATGTTGCCCACATGGATGTGAGTAGACCTCCCTATTTTCAATTAAGCCTGTAATTCACCATAATATTGTATGACTGTCGTGTTGTTCCAGATATATTAATTATGGTAGCCATACTTGCTGCCTGACATGTGGGGGAGAGTTAAGCTACCTCGCATTCTGATAGCTTACCTCTTATTTATTTGATATAATCGCGTGGGTTAAATGGGGGTGGATAAATACACCAACATTGCTGTTGCACATACTTCATCACAGTGTGAAACTGACGGTGGACATAAAGTTAAGTAATGCTGTTGATTCGCCATGAGATACAAATTGACACATGATCGATGATCAGTGAGCAACGCGAGGAACTTCTCAGCCTGTTTGTTTGGGCTTTAGAAAATGATTTTTTGTGTACCGCATTAAAAGTAGATCGATCAGAGGGACTGAAATTTTGTGCACGGTTCACCCTGATTGAAATTAAGGGAAACGTTTTACATTCAAGTTATTCAGTCACTTCGAAAATTGTTGAGTACATGTTGTTGCTGCACTAGGCATCATAGTATTTTAGAGGGCCAAGTGATAAACAGACCGACGTATTTAACTTGGTTGTTTTAAACTGTTAAATTTCACCAATCACACAGACGAATGGTTAACAACGCATGCCTACAAGGCAATTATAGTTTTCAGTGTATATAGATATCCTTGTTTATTCAGAGTGAATTGTCAAAGAGCTCTTCCTTTTGTTCCTTAATAGGTGAGATTGACTATCGCCCACACCAGATGAAAGTGCCATATCTTCATTTCCTCTGTAAAGCCATTCAGTCTATTCTGTTTGGGTTGAGCTCTTCCGGGAGGATTTCACTCATATCCTCTAGCTACACTGGGATTCGTAAGTGGATAGGCGTGTTGGACGAGCATAGATAACATTTCCCGTTGGACACAAAACTTTCCTTGAACACCTGTCAAGCTGCATAGGCATTATCCAACGAGTTTGTCTCTTTTGGCCAATGAATATTACAATGTGGAAGAAAACTTGTTGTGTACCAATGTGCAAAATAGTAGTGGCTGCCCAAGATACCGATGGAAACACAGTGGATCGTTTGTGTTCGCACTTTCCCAAACACCGACTATTCACCGTTGAGAAAGCCGAAGATCGGTTTATAAGTTTAGCACCATAACGCACACGGAATAACTGAAGCTTGTATCGATAAGATTTGTGTCATGTTTTTCGCTTTGTTCTGCAATGTCGGCGTCGAGACTTGTCTTACTTGTTGAAATGTTATAACTCTTCACTGTGGTGTTTTATTTGAAACTCGTCCACGTCTGCTAATGAACATTAAGGTAAGTCTCACAGAGTAAATACTTCCACATGTATTGTCTCCACTGATGATAAGTTCATAACAAATTGCCAAAGAGAGTAAGATAACACTAGTCCGAAAGCTTATAAAATGTATCAAAAATCCGACATTTCTGTCCTGAAGCATTAAGGATAATAATGATATGAAACGTTCACACAATAAACGGATGAGTAAGTACACAAAGAGATAACGCTCATTTCACAGCTCGTTATTATGTAGTAGTTAACCTTTTCGAGAATAACTCGGAGTTCAGTGGACACGGAGGTTACAGGAAGTCTATCTGTCGAGGAAGGTGTATGGGATGGATGTGGTCAAAGAACCCCCACACATTTGATTGCAGCATCTTTGCTTCAGTGTGCGTTTTTGTGAGCCCGTCCTAATAACAACATGGCACAACACTTGGGAGCCTGTTAAAACTGAACAAAAGTACTTCTCTTTATGAAAAAACTTATATCCTGGAGAAAGTTGTTGGAGGCCAATATTTCTCGTTCGATTCCCAGTGCTGTCTGAATGATATCTTATTCAGAACGTTTATTTGCACTGTGGTCATAATAACGCACTGGCCACTTAATAGCAGCGAGCGAAAGCATGCTGTCCAACCTGCTGACGTCAGAACTACACAATCATAGAATCGAAGTTGTACAAGTCAACGAAAATGGTGAACACCGATTTCTCCCAGTGAAAAGGATTTTAATTATAATGCCCGTGTTTCGGAAATCCACCAAAATCTTGTCAGAATTGTTTATGCTGCAAATGAATGCGACTGGTTTCAAAACCACCTGAAAATTTCGTGTCAGCTGTCGAACTGTCAGCAGATTTCATACAAGATTGAGTGATTCAAGTTATGTAAAGTTTTCTCGTATTTTGCCGCGACGACCCGAGATAACCTTGTCAGCTTCACTCATACGCAGATTGTTGGGCCCGTCCTACTTGAACTTGCGTTCATACCCTAATTAGCGTGAACGGAAAATCGATCAACAATGTTAGATTATACGAAGGTTGGCCACCTTGCAAAACTCGACTCTGGATAATCCAAGCGTTGACGAGGACCTTTCAAAAGTATGGTCATTTTTAGTCCATATTTGAAACGCTCGTACGTGATTTGTCTTCGAATGTAACTGTTGTGAGCATAGGTCACCAGACCCATAATTTTCTTCCATTACTTATTACTGGTCACTCGTTAGTAGTTGCATTCTGTTTGACAATTCGTAGGATTTTCATCCGGCAAACTGCTTCAATCGCGTAGCTAAAAACAGAATTCGGCTTTATCTTGAAGCAACTATGCGGTCCCCTCATTTTGCAGGACAGATTGCAGCCTGTCGCATGAGCTTATAATTGATGCGTATCTGACCTAAGTTCGATGGGAAAGTGAACAAAAATGATGACTGAAAATCCCAATGCGACGGCTGAAGCACAATCTTGGCAACGACATCTACAAATGACGAAGTGCAGTGATATAAACAAGCCAGAAGTCAAGATATACCTTCTATTTCACAGTGACGCACGGTTGACGGATAGGTCACGTCAAACAAGATCATTCTTCGTCAACTGTCGTTAAGCCTCCACCTAAATCACTTGATCATTCATGTATTCCGTCGCTTGTGTAGATGCACTGGCTTAATTCTAACAACCGAATAACAGCTGCCTGGCTTTTGGCTCGTTCACTTCTGTAAAACGGTAACGAGTAATTCAGCTCAGATCTCAATTATATTTCAGAAATCCAATCAGGGGTCTTAATGTAATTGCGAGCAGTAGATTAATTATAAACTGAAACCCTCAATTAACGTCAGCAAGTCGTCCTATTTTGAGCTAAGGCTTGCCTTTTTGACGCCAGAAACTCCAACTGCTCGTACTCTTGGAGCGCGTGCTGAAATGCACAGCCGCATTTCTGGCCTCTTCCAATCAGCGAACTCCGAACGATTACTAACAAATCCTCCGTGAAGTGGATGAACATGTTTCAGTTTACAATATAACGTTGGCAACTCGTTGTGCGTACACATTTCGTAAATATGTACACCTGCTCAGTCAACCGTAGCGCGAGGCGGATTTATAGGAAGCTTTTCAAATTTCGCATTGCATATCCCGGTTTAACCGTAGCGTTAAGTCTTGAATGTCCTGCGCAATTCGACGTGAAAATAAACAGTCTGAGTAAAGTAAACCAGTTCTTGCACAAATGTTTTATAGCTAGCCAAACGAGTCACACAGCGGAATACCAAAAAACAGTTCATGCCAGTGATGTCCGACAAACAGAATTCGGACTAATAGGGGGAAATGAAACAAGCCTCTGAAAATTTTGAGGATACCCAAATTATGGTGCAATTACGTAAACCAATTATTGGTGTAACTAGAATATACAGCACAACTACTATTAACAGCCAGGGGGAAGAACACAGCCGTTAAGCAGTTTAATACCAAAATTATTGAACGTTCGTTTCAGTTACATTTTTGGAGGAGGCGACCCAAATTTAAGTAACCTCGAATTTTCAGTGGGCACAAAATATAGGTTCTGGCAAATCCCGAATAATTGAAACACGGACTTTGCTATAAACAACTGACCGTCTTATCTAGCAAACTTGGCGGAATAGGAATGGAGTATTAGTATACGTGGGCTACTGTGTGCCTTGCCGTGTGGTTACTTATTGCTTTTTCTTCATTTTCTTTCCGCCATGTGCATGGAAAATGTGAGCGTGCTTGGGAATTCTTATTAGTGCCGAAGGTAGATAAAAAATACTCAATAAAAACATTGTACGTCACATGTGACGCATTCCCTTTTTGGTGGAAATGTTGAAAGTTAAGAACTTCTGAACACGTTGGGCGGGGGGATTTCTGACCGTGGCTTGTAGACAAGTATACGTAACAGACAGTGATGGTGGCAGGTGACAAATACGTTACGTTCCTCATGCATTGCACAGGTACCCAACCCATACTACTAGGAAGTGTGCTCAATTCTTTAGCCAATGAATTGTCTGGGACAAATTTATCGTTGTCAACTATGGCTTCTTTTGAAAACTACCGTCCAGTAAGCAATCACTTTTCAAACTTAGTAAATCGTCATGCTATAGCAACGTTTTCTGCGCTCAATATAGCTGTTGATGGGGGAAAACTCAACAGCTCGTCGTGATTCAGCGTTTCGGGTAAGCAGGTGGACAACGGAATGTATTAGTCAATCAGATTGCTTGTTTTTGTGGTTTTGGAAATAGCGCACTGATATGTCAGACCACGAACAATTGTATATTACATATGTATGAAGTACTGCATGCACAAAACTCTGTCTTCTGTGAAGTAGTGAGACGACTAGTAAACTCCAGAACTGGAACTACTACTCAATTTTGAGTCGTTTGAGTTTACTAGGCTCACATATTTTAGTTTGAAAACCTTACGCCAATGGTCTTTAATTGTGATTAATCTTCACTGAAGCTCCTAAACCACTTGCAGATTCAACAACGTAAGGATAACAATGTCAGTTAGATGGCTGTGGAGCCGAAGTGAACCAGATAGCTGAACATAAAGGTCTCCATCGAGTTTTTATTATTCACGTGGATTATCGCCAGTTATCTGTGGACTTCAGCGGTATAAGTTAACCTTATCCACAAACATTGGAGTGTTATCAAAAAAATGACTTCTTGGAAAAATTTTTGTCTGCTGCATTCTCTACTTCTTTCCGCACTTCTTGCCATCTATTTGTCCTAAACAATATGTTTTCAAAATTACCCATCGGATTGCCATAAGAGAATAGTGTGCACGGCCAAATTTTATTTACGAAATTGATTGCCGTGATAAGTAGGTAAAATCTTCTAAATTGCCACCGTCATGTGTTGAAACGATTGTCTCGCCCCTTTTTAGTTCGATCAGCCTGAGATGAGCATGAACTATGGACCAGATGTGATAAACTTAGTTGTGGCGACCCAAGATTACGGTAAACATTAAGTATAGCCTTCTCAAGCAGTCTGAGATCAAAATTTTGTCGGTGCACGGCCGAAACAGGGATTTATGTTGATTTTTTGAACCACTCTTTTCATCCCCGTTTCGCTTCGATGGAAAGGTTTCTGCTAGGAACTGATGCCTCCAAATTACGGATGTGAAACACAAATTTCGAATCTGTCCTCTGATAAGATACTTGTGGTTCCTTGTTTCAAACTCATGTATACTTTAATTAGTCACAACTGCTGCATCCGCAAAATGTTTTGATCAGCTTATAGATTGTCACTGAAAGTCTCTGAATACTGTATGTTGAGGCTCATAATTGCAGTATATCTATGCCATCAGCAAACTTATCTGAACAAATGACAAGTTATGTCTATATTTGTAGTGGATACTTTCAACAGAATTTATTGGTGTTTCCAAAGGACAACATACATAACCATTCAAAAAGGTACAACGTGGTAGCTTCTTTGGTGGGCTGCCCTACTTTTCTTCAGAGCTTATTGATGGGAGCTATAGGTTTGTTTTGATTCAGAAACCGACCACACGTTACTTATCCGATGCGCATAGCGACGTATGATCGCAAGTACACGAAAAATAACTCATCTGGTGAGTGCGCTTATTTACTTCAAAATCCTAAAGCCACTATCATTGCTTTTTGACTGTGATCATCGATTTGAGCCTTTGTCAACTTATCAACGTTTCTTTCAGCTATTTTCATTAAGCAGTTCACTTTGACCAACTCCACGCTGTAGGTGCATTTTGGTCTGCTCTATATTTACTCAGTGTACATATATACCTATATAGAAACGGCTAAGTCACGACTACAGAATGTTGGCGGTATATTTCAACAAAATATATATGCTCACAGGTGTGCTATACGACATTAAATCATAGGATCTCTTACATGGATGTATTTTTGAAGTTATCTCATTCTTGTTCGTTTTTGCTCCTATTACTTTGTCGTTTAAGGATTGCGTCATTAATGTGGCTGCCTGAACCAGTACACAGAATGTCCATTTGTGAATATTTGACCATTTATCCGACACGTTTATGGATTGATATCTACTAATTTCTGTTCATGCTAACTCTACCGTAGTCTTAGGGCCACCTAACTCTGTATCATTGATTTCTCATCTTCAATAAAATTACGAGAGTAAGAATTTAAAACATTGCGTTCCCGTAATCCTTTTAATCAAAGCAAAGAGAAGACATACGTTGCGAGATGTTAACATTTCGATTTACTCTCATCAGTCGCCAGCGTAAAACTAGCAAATTTCATACAAACTGCGTACTGCAACAACAATTGGACAAACCAATCACATAGTTCTGACCTTCCACACTCTAATAGTTCAATCAATTCTACGGCAAGGAGATTGATTGCGTCAGCGCCTCCTGTGCACACAAAACTGGTCGATGTTGTTTGAATAGCATGGCCTCGCTGATCGCCAACAGTTTCGAGTTGCGATTATGTGACAATATCTTGAACGACTGAACAGGGTCAACTAAGTGACCGGTTGCTAAGTTGTGTTTGGCTACCGATGAAGCCGAGGTTTCCGAGCTTGTTATAGTCAATAGGTCATTTTTTGAGATTGCCGTTGATAACCACCTAGAAATGTGTTCCGTCATAAGTTGATGCAAACGCCGATCTGTCCTGCCTATGTAGACGTCACAGCAACTGCAATTGAACTGGTATATTACGTGGGTGACAGACGGATCGGTTGAGTGTGTATCACCGCTACGGAAAGCCCAGCCCCTAGTGCTTAGCAAGATACGTAGTTGGGCCGCTGGGTAGGTGAGGTGCAACGACGACATCAATTTGTGACCAATGTTGTTAGTCAAGTGGCCACCTTTGAGTTGAATTTGCAGAAATATGTTCTTTTTCCGCGCACTGTAGCTGATCACTTTCGGTTCATTCATCTTAATGTGGATATCCAAAAACTTTTCAGGGTAACCGTTATCCACCAGCGTTTCCCCAGTAAACTCCTCTTCTTTGCTAGTCGATCTGCTGTGCACATCATTCTGGCTCTGTGGAATAACGTTTTCACTAATCCTCGTGGATAAGCAAAAGGGGCAAAGCTGAAGAACTGCAAACATTGTCCACTCCAAGATGGCTTTCGACAACCAGATCGCTGCAACATACCATCTTAACTTCTGGTTATAAGAACGTTTAAGAGCGGCAAGTAATTATTCACTTCTATATCATAAGGTACAGAGAGGTTTGGATGGAGGGAGTTCAAATAGTTATAAAAGGAAGTAAACGTACATTCATCAGTAAAAACTAAAATGTCGTCCACTTAACGTTTGTAAAGCAGGATCCCCGAAATTCTTTCTTGAATTCGCCTTTTAAGCATTCCCAAAAAAAGTAAGAATGTTTAAAATGATTGTCATTCTGAGCGCTATTTTTATTAGCTGTAATACATGAAGTCAGGTTGACGTTAGGTACAACATTTCACTTTCGTATTTTCAGTTCTGCTTTTCCCCTCGTCCTACAGTTTCGTGTACGACTTGACACAGATGTCAATAGTAGAAGTGTACAAAATTTAGGGGGAAAGTATTGGCAAAATTTATACCGTATTATTTCAAAGTTGTCGTTTCATCAACTGCTACCTATGTGCCTTTGTTGCTACGCGATTGTTGTAAGAACCATTTCGAAAAATCACTTTATCGGTCAGCAAGTAATATGCGTGCGAAGAATCACAGTAACTTGGGAAAATGCCTTCATATTGACAGTTTGTGCGTCATTCTAAAAGTGTCCCCAAAGGCGACTTCCGCAAGTGCGAGACCTTCTTTTAATCTAAGAGGTGGCTTTGAAGTATCACATTTTCACCAGCACGTGGCACATCTTCACGAACTAATGTTCAATAGTACGTTACGGCATTTATACTAATGTATGGTCTTAACAAGTTTGAATGTGTTACTGATGTTGCGTGTCATGTAACTGCATCTTGGTTCAGTTAAACGGAGTAGAATTCCTCGGCTTTTCCACGTGAAACAATCAATAAAGGTCAACCCAGAATATAAACCATGGCTGATAAAGTGAAAGTTGATCATGGAGATCATTCCACTTTCTGAAACTTGCTAACGTCTTTCAGCTGAAATTTTTGCACCTTCCACTATAACCCGTTATTATTCAAGGCTTTCGTTGTTTGTATACAGCTTACAACGATGCTTATTCAGAATGGCCTGATTGTGCTTCAAACAGTAAAGTAACTCAGACAAACACAATAGTTGTTTACAACACATCGTTCTTCTCGTAATTTTATATCGCTTGCTAACATTGAAAATTCAGATACCATCTTAATGGATGATTTTTTCTTTTACTAAATGATAACGTTGTGTTTTGAAAAGTTCAAACAGGAACTACTCAGTACTCACGTATCCCAGGGTATGGAGTACATACTGTAATATTATGATACTTATGACCTTAAACAGATAACACCTGAATGTAAACAGTCAGTGATTTCCGCGGTATTTTGCATGTTATGTTTTGCTTCGAATCACCATAAACATGTAGTTCCGTTCAATTATATAGTATACACAAGACAGAAGATAACCAAATGTACAACTATTGTTCAACAAATACAAATTTACAGTGTGTAGCCAGCTACGGTAAACAGTACGTGTCATGCTGACAAAAGTAAATTGGCTTAATCCTACACTTCGCCCAGTCAACATTTTCTGAATGTGTCATGCTGTACACTTAAGCTTCGCAACACATTTATTCTGATATTAATTTCGTTTTACAAGACAGGCAGACATAAAAATGCGTACATTATTTCTTTCATAAAATTGACAACTTGTGTGCATTACCTCGTGTAATTGTAAGAAGCAGCAAAACCATTAGGTGCAACATATTGTAGTGCAGTAAACTGAACGCCGCTTGCGATCACAAACGAACTCTTTCCATGTGGTACTGGCACAAAAAGCTTACACAGATAACATTCAGTTTCTCAAAGGTGATTGGAGGGTGCAGGTACATTTTCTGCCATTGGTCAAGCCAAAAAATCTCAAGCTTGTTCAAGTTAGTTAGACGATGGATACATTTCCTTACTTAATGATTACGCCAAAAATAATGCCAACAAAACAACTCGATAAAATGGAATTGTATAGCTGGCATCTTGTGATTAATTTGTGGCGAACTTCATGGAATAACCCACGAAAATTGTAGTAAATAAACCAATATTTTATCAAATTGAATGCTTTTTCAGTCAACATAGTGAAACGTCACCAATTTAACGAGTACTAAGGATCAAATGAAACAAGTCCTAACCATTTTTCCAAATACGCTCATATATGGAACATGCGTAACACACGTAATGACAATCTCGTGGTTTTGACGGATATCAGAAGCACGAAATATTCTTGTTCGTTCAGCACATATCATATTTCCTGTTACAAGAGTACAGTATTACATAGACAACAGCCGAGTTTTAATTCACGAAGCAATTCTAACATCCCCTGCCATCAGCTTCAGGTAATGGTTCTCCGAATGCATGCGATTTTTAGTAAATTGCATTTAGAATCGTGTTTGCACAATGCATACTTGTCAGTGAAGAATAAAACAATCTGCAAGCAGTTCACGACATGTATGAATGGGTTCCAACAAATTTGGTCTTGATTAGCTGGGAGCTTCATTCTATGTGAAAGATGAGGCGGAGTGAACTAAGTATCTCAATGGGTTGCGGAAGCAGAAATACGCAGGATAATGTTAATACTAATTACACATGGAAAATTAGCCGCTGTTCTGAAGTATGAGATACCTACAAACCTTACACTATTTACGAAACATTTACTGGCAAACGTTGTTATAGATATCGTATGTAATTCTGTGTATTCGGCAAAGGCGATGTTAACACTCTATGTGTGGTGATCTAATTTACCTCAGAGTAAATGAAATGATGACTGATTAACTTGAATTAACCGTAGTTCCGTCCATAATGGAACTTATTGGGTAATCCACGGAAAATATTTTAGTGAAGGTCAAAGGATTTTTTCACTGCCCCAGAGTAAGACAATATCGTAGGTGTGTTGATGGACAATGTCAGTAATAAAATTCCCTTTCCTTGGACTTCAGAAGTGGTACGTAAAACCATGTATCATGATCGAATTATTAGTTAAAGCTACTGTTCGGCAAATTTATTCCGTTGCACGGAAAACATGCGTTAGTCAGAACAACTGTCTTCACTTTAAGTTTGATACATTACATAGAAGTAGAAAATGTTTGGTTTTATCGAGGCTGGATAAATGACACCTCACATCTATTGCATTGACTGAGTATTCCAAGTGAAATCAGGTAAATTCTCCTAAGATCAAAACCGTTCAGTGAAAAATAGGGCAACATCGTCCACTCTCTGATGCGTATGAAACGACGTAGTAGTTCTACATTATTTTGCTCGATCGAAGGCGGCCAAAGAGAATTTTTCGGATTCTAAAATAAATAAGGAGACTCCGGTTGTTTGTCGTGTGAGGCGGGTCAGATGCGCCAGCAGTGAAAAGTTGAGAAGAGAATAAGAACGTTTATAGATCGGAGCGTACAGATTGCGTACATAATGCTCCTATTGAAGTTTGATGCCTTGAACATAAATACTGCTCATAGATTGTTACTTACAATCAGCGAATGACTAGAATGCACTGAATTAATTATAGGCTCCCTTGGTAAACAGTTTTCGAGTCAGGTGAAATAACAGCTTATCGAGGGGTCAGCTAGTTATGAGGGCCTATGTCAGCGATGGACAAAAGATAAGTACCTATATAAATTCACTAGAAAGTGAAGAATATTACTGAAGCAAATAAGTAACATGAGACTGAAGTTAAGAAAAATCTAAGAAAGAATCATGATTGAGCCAAGAGGGGTATATTGATGACCAAATGTCAATACATGCTAAGGGAAAACGGGCACAAAGTCGCTGAACCAATAAGCACCTCCAATCTTGTTGTGTCCTACAGTAACACAAACTAGGGCAGCCTGGAGAAGTACGAAGTAGTGATCTGTTCTGTGTATCAGCTTTGCAGGAGTAACGTCAGATATCGTAAAATACGCATACTGATACAGAGCTAGCGGCAGTTATAAAACCGTTAAACATTAGACTAAAAACAGTTGCCATTTGAGTGGGTAGAAAAGATACCTACCCCCGAACCTGTATGTTGTGGAGAACCAGTGAGCGTAGGGAGAAAATATGAAAAACAAAATAGGAATCTGTTACAGCAAAAGTCGGAATATTCAATTAGAGGAAAAAGGGAACAAAAAGGAAGAAAAAACAAAAAGCAATATCGAACAAATTGCAGCAAAATGTAAGGAAGAAAAAAGAAGTGTTCAAAAAATGAAGATCAGAACAGGTCAATAAATGAAAAACCGAGAAAAACCAGAATAAGAACGTATAAAAAAGAAGTCAGAAGAAGAATGCAAAAAAGTGAGCCAATCGCAATTCAAGAGAGGAAAGAAATGGGAAGAAATTTTATAGGAAAAAGAGATGACAAAATATGCATAAAAGGGGATCAAATGAAAGGAGCAAAAGTGGAAAGATTCCCAAGCAACAAATAAGAATGCATATCTCCACTGTAAGTGAGTCCTTGTCGAAAGCAGGAGAAATTTCCAAATATACACCGGACCACAAGAAACACATATACCTGAATATTCAACCAGTATTTCATTCAAACTAAACTGTTAACATTCCATGAACCACACATCAAAAGTAAGAGTTTACGCTTCAACAACATACACTCTCTAGGTTATCAACGCAAAACAATCCCTCTGTGTATCCTTGTCTTGTAATCGATTCCGCAATAGCTGTTGTCCACACCGACATGCAATCAAAATCTACTTTTGCACGCATGAAACGAAGAAGCTGGGAGTCATGAGGTGTACGGCGTACATTCCTCGGTTGCCAAATGCACTCCGTGTAAATCAATCAGTTTCTGTAGTAATTTTGCAAAATTGTTAGGTATACAAATGGCGTGTGTGTGTGCCGAGAGTTTTGATGATCAACACTGGTCAGAAGAGCAGATGGCAGAACATTTAGTCACATACCTGACTCTAGATCAGACTGGAGCAGATTTTGTTTTGATCATCTCTAAACTCCCGGTTGTATGGTAGTACGTTGTTCTTTTGTGGTCAGCGGATGGCCTTATTATTGTAACGTAAACACTCAGTCCCCACTGGACAGCAAGCAAGTAGCAGTTGGGACGAACTACTATAGTTGTGTGGAATTTGTTGTAAGCATTATTTTCGTAATTTCCAAAAGCCATCGAATGAGTGCGCACCATACTACACTGAATTATCTTAGGTCCATTCTGCGGTATGGTATCATTGTTTTATCAGGACACATCATCCGCTTGATTTATGACCCGTTGATGGCGCATCCGCGTAGCCATTCTTTCCGAAAGGTTACAGGTTCATTTTTATCTGTCGTGCCAGTCGGTTTCCTTGGACCATAGATTAATAAAAATTTCTCATTTTTCTCAGCTTCTCCGTAAACTACCTGAAGTTTTCTGTTCTTACAAATAATTCGGTGGTGGTGAAACAATTGCACAAAACTGGGAATATGGCGTACAGCATGATCGACTCTCCCAGCGCTGATTTATCTGTAAGATTCCTAAACAGTTTTTCACGGTGATTCTTGCAAAACAGTACGTCTAGTAAGCAGATGGATAGCAGCCAGGAGAATGAAAATCCACACACTGGGTCTGTCCGCATTCCGTCTGACTACTATTATATTGACGTAGCTGGTGGTGGGATTGTAAGCTAATATTTTTGAATATACGCATGATTGTATAACGATACACTGTATACGATGTGATTGAACCGTACTCATATGAAACCTTATTATATTGTAAGTAGTGTGCTATAGTTACTATAATTATATATGTGGCAGTCTTTAGTGATGATGGTATAGCTGTCGGTTTTTTTTACAGATTAATAACTCTCCCATGATGTTTTTTTATTACAGAATTATGAATGTCACATCACTACATTTTACGTAGTACGGTGATATCGCAATGGGACAATCATGAATTCGTGAAAAACTGATCATTTTCGCCAAATCTGGATATATTTGCACATGTTTGCGCTTAGCAAAGAAGGTGTTTCTCCCAACAAGATAACAGCATAGTCGAAATTAGCGCAAGGGTTTAAACTCGAGGACTGGCCAAATGTGGAACCAACTGTCTTCGGCAGTTGAGGCTGCTGCGGCGTAATTTCAAGAACACTTGTATTACTAATGAGTAGTTCAGCAGATTAATGATTTTTAGATGAGACCCAACTGCGAAAAGTCAAGGCTTCCGCTGGATTAATCTGCCGAACTACTCATTAGTAATACAATTCCTATGCTCAACAGTCGCGTTGGTGGATTCCAGCGTGAACTGTTCGAGAAATCCTGCCAGGGCAGTCGATCCCCTGGATCATTTGGTGGATTCCATATGAAACAGTGGGACGGGTGGGTAACCGAGTCCAAATGTGAAATTTCCGAGCTCCTGGTGTGGCTTCGTAGCTCACCTGGTAGAGCGCGTGCCGCGTAGAGGAATGGTGTTTCTGTCACTGGTTCGAATCCAGCCGAAACCCTGACTTTTCACAGTTGGATCTCATCTAAAAATCATTAATCTGTCAAGCTACTCATTGGGAACGGCCAAATTATTATCGAAACATCCCCATGGCCCCTGTAAACTCAATTTCATTTGCAAGAACGCACGTCACCCAATTTGTTGTTTCCTTTCCCAGGACAATAAAGCGACAAATGTGAAATTTTCAATCTCACACCTAACAGCGTAGCTGCCAAGTTTCTTTCAAAATTTTGGACATAATTGAATTGGTTTATTTTGGGCATCAATCGAAGCCGTTCACTTCTAATTTGAAAAGAGTGGCTGTTAGGACAAACGATCCCAGAAGACGCTCTATTGAATTGTGTGGGTCTAGAGTGAAAGGCGATATATCACAGGTCCGCTTTCGATCACAGAATCTGTTATTGTCACCTGGCGCAGAACTGAGTCTGATCCCAGCTGTAGGGACGTGTTCGGATTCCACAATCCCACTGAGTCTGTTGTAAAGCCCGAGTAATTCATGTCTCATATCCCGTTTAACTGTCTCTGAAGACAGCTTTTCTTCTAAATGGTCATCAGAAAATCCATGAGTAACTAAGCAAAGCTTGCTTAAGACAAACAGAAAAAATGACGGAGAATTTGGACACACTCCTTATTTTCTCCCATGGAGCCACTCACATCCCCACCGCTACCCTATGGCCGGATTCCTGGTTAGTCCAAGGAACCAAAACCATAGCAACACTACCTACTAACATTTGGTTCAGTGGAGACCCTACCTTCGAGGAGGTTCCTAAAAGCATACAGAGCATTTGCACTAACCGAATGGTTCGTAACTTTGGAGAATGAAGGTTAGTATAAACAGGAACGTTACCACAGGTATGATTGTTCAACTGGCTTTATTGAAGAAGTGGAATTGTTCATGTGGCATTGACGCACCCGATGATATGCCGACACAAACGCCAATAGATTGGCTTAATCCGCAGATATGCAACCGCCTGCCAAAAATGAGGTCCACCATTGCAGTTATACTCTCTAACGCAGTTTGGCTGTTTGTTCGCGTGAACTCAGTTGAGCTATTTGAGGAATTAGTGGGGGCGTTACAAGAAGGATAGATACAGCTATTTCAACCATTGTGCACAAGGATGAACCACCTATGCCGACCCCATGAACCGTAAGCACTGGAAACCACAAAAGAGGCCGGAGTTATTCAGCAGATCGTGCCTTTAGTCAGATTTGATGTTGTGTATCCATCGCACACTGCTGACCCAGTGTAGCTCGCGAGATGGACAATAAAAACAAACACGTAGGATTTGGCCTCGAACAAGGACATATTACCTTAAACTTCACGTTCTATCGAATTCTGAGAGAGCGTCATCATCTACACTGACAAGCATGCGCCTATTCTCTGGATTTCATGGTTTCAGCTGAGTCAATCAATCAAGCGAAATTTTGAAGATGACTGACCGGAGTAAGTGACTGAAATGCATGTGAACATGCAGTTTGTATACATAATTCAGCTCAGATCATGAAAACACATTGCGTGCATTGCTAAGCACTAATTCTCGCTCCATCGATTAGTTTGCAGTGCTTGATACAGCGTCACAGCTTTTTCAAGATTTTGACGATAGTGTGAATATGCCGTTTGATAATGGTGCTTTTAAGGCACCGACCGCTTCGTGTACCTAATTACCCACACTTATAGTGGCTGAGTTAGTGATGATAAGATGAAAACACGTGCCACTCTTGGAGCAGTTGCAAATTCAGTGCTCGTTGTTTGTGCAAAAAGGCATCTTTCCGAATGCTTAAGCAAGGTTTATAACACCATAAATGCACCCTGTTTCACTCTATGTTTGAGAAAGCTGACTTTAGATGTGTGAACGGGTACAGATTCCGGGTATCTAACCAGAAATTTTACGTTCCATCGCTGGCAACGTAGAGTAACCAGGTGTAATCAATTACGAGGTTGAGAGAGGGGTAATAGCGGGTATGTCAGATATATTAGGTTGCTAAACTTTTAGGAACTTACCGGATCAGTCAATTATCCGGCTTTCACATGGCGCATCTGCTACGGCAGAACGGTTGAATATGCGATAAAAGTACGAGGTGACAGATAATTCTAGTCACTTAGGTTAGCCAAACGAGGTTAAGGTCCCCTCACGGGTCGGGGCAGAGAAGATTTTCGAAATCAGTTAAGACGGATCTGAGGTATATTGGAATGAGGGTTTCGTAGGTTTTAGTAATATCTCTGTGAAGTGTGTGAAGTACGAAAAGTGGAGGCCGACAAATGCTGTCATGGTGGCGGTGGTCACATTAACCTTGATATAAGGTTCATTTGTAAGGCATGGGTACACTGATGTCGACCGTTTGAATTTAGATGTGTTTATGTTTCGGTTGTCAGATTTCTTTCTCACTTTTTAGAAGTTGTGTTATGTTCTTTTCTGCAAGATTGTGGACTAGATTGAGCTCCGGCAGGAACCGGTGATATTTTGTTGAACTTTAACAATACAATTACACATTACGTCAATTACAATGACAGTGGTGCTTACCTCACTCAACACGACCGTGGTGTAGGTGATGAGTTTGTTTCAAATGAGTACGTATGCGAGTACTCTACAGGAATTTGCAAGATTCTTTCCGTCACTTCAAACATTCGTGGTGTGTTATCTCATAGAATACATCTAGATCGGCAAATTCACAAATTTCACGTTACCAAATGAGGGTGCTCAGTAAGAACACTTTTGGGGATGAAATCTTCAGTTATTGTTTGCAATTTCACTGAAAAGAGTAGAAGATTGGGATTTTGAACTTCCGGTTTATGTGTTATTTACGACCCACCTCATCCAACGTAGATAACTCGTCCTCAGAGGTGAATTTTATATGAACTAAGGAATAGTAACAATATTCGCAATGGGCATCACCGATGAACAGAGATTGTGAACTGATAGAGTATGTTTTCCAGTTATAAGTCGAAATGTATTTGTTAGCGACGTACTGAAGTGTCTGTTTGAGAGAACGTTTATCCAAGGGGGGGGGGCGATTAAGCACCAGGCTACAAAAGAATGGATCTGAGTGTCCGCTATTTTATACAAACATGTGTTCATATGCGTCTCAAGTCCTGCAGAATTGACGTCTTTCCGAGTGAATTCGAATATATATACACAATTATCAAACGAATGCGGATGGCACAAATATTTTTATGTGTAAGAAGCCTGCTTGTTTGAACTTGTAGTCAACTTGTATGTCAACAGTGTGTCTGATCTGTATCGTACAAAATGGGTTCGATAAATACCGGCGTTTGGAAAGATGTGTAAAGCGTGAGTGGTGTTCGTTGGAATCAAAATTTCGACGTGAACGAAAGCGGGAAGAATTTTCTCGAAAGTGATAATATCGACTAACGAACTACAATTGAGTTGCCTTAGAGAATATCAGGTAGCAATCAGATACTGAAAATTGACGTCAGCTTTGGTGGGATTAGAAAATTGATTAGAACATTTTTGAAACAACGGCTACCCGTATCTGATCTAACGTAAATAAGAACTCCATATAGGATATGTCAACAATTCGTCTACGTGAAATTGTGCACCTTGTCGTCTGTGTTCATTTAGGAGTTGATAGTGAGAAGGCCTTAGTTTTCGAGTTCTGCGTTGTGGTTTGCTATACAGTCATGAAACGTACATCACCAATTTCTAAAATGAATAATATTGTGCAAAATGTTAGGGTTTTATCCGTCTTCTTGGTCAATAAAGATTAGTACCTAGCCGTTAACAACATTTTCAGAAGGTGGCAGGGAATGAATTGTCCACAGTGATTTTGCCAGTGTTGCTCCAGGTTATGATGACTGAGTGCCTGTTTAGCATATGTTGGGGCAACGGTTAGATGTACGTTTCGTGCGGTTCAGATTGAGGTGAAAAAACATCAAACATGTGTTTCACATCTTAACTTTCCTCCATTTCCTTCCACCAAAAACAGCGGCTCTCTTGAGAAGCTATGCCATACAAAATACCGCGTTTACAAATCACAAACATAGGTGACTGTCCTCATATTTTGACAGATCATTAACATGGAGACAAGTGGGTTTGATGACTATGTGCAACACCAATGGATCCACTATTTGAAAACTTCAATAGTGGTGTATTAGGTCACGGCTCTAGTGCAGAGATTTCAAGTCACGCATCTTTAATATTTGACGCAGTGATTGCATAAAACGCAAGCGCGTGGTGCAATCTATTTTAATATCATTTATTGATCGTCTTCTATTGAGCGCACGGTGCACGTTCAAGAGAAGTTCACTGGTGGTCAGACGGGATAGTTTTATGATCAAAATTATCGTCAATTATAAGCCGGCCACCACCTCATCCGTTACTGAACAAAAAACCCAGTGCTTTTCAAGCTTGGGAACAAGTTACTTCATGCGGAAAAGTCGGCCTCTGTACAGAAATGTAACACAACTTATGTTATCCACGAACAAACTACCTGGAAGCTGAACGATTTATCATCTCGTTGTGCTTATTACTGATATTTATGACTTTGTTCTTCTTTAGTTCTCGGAATTATAGTAATCGGGTAAGGTTCGGTAACGTTTATACAACACCTTTTGACATGCCGACGACTACGAAGGTCATGCAAGAACCTCATCGATGTGAAAAAATTGAGATGATTTTGAATAGCCTTGTCCCATGAGATTATTAAAACCTATTATTCTCCGACGTGGAAATAAAACAGGAGGAATTGTTACTTACGGCGGCGAATTTGAAGCTGTCTGAACAAAAACCGTCAACTACAAAGAAGAATAGCGAGCATCCGGGAGAAATGGAATAAGGTTTTTCCAATGAGACTGAGGGACAAGAATGACGTAAGTGCAATGAAACTGCCAACTTACGCAGGTCAGGTGAGCAAAGCTGCTAGAACGCGGACCGCCCTCTTTAGTGTAAGTCATCTGATGTTTAAGATAGTGTCAATTTGTGAATTTTCACTGAAATCTCATGAGTTTGCAAGAGGTGTTGAAAATACCACTGTTGACAGCAAAGGGATTGACGATTGTTGGTCAATGTTGATGTCTCAAAAATGGAGTCCACAGAATATCTCACATTACTGTAGGGACTATAGGGATATTTTGAGGCTGTAGATACACATATCAGTAAATGGGATCCCTCACATCGGGTTGTTTGGTCTCTGAGGCATGACGTGTATGGAGTCGCTGTAGCCGGTTTGTTGAATGTCGGTGGCTAACCATTGGAATGCAAACAGTTAGTTTTATAGTGACGCAATTAGGTAAATCAGTGAAGCATACTGGTTTACTAATTCCATTCAATCATTTCAGAGTTCACTCAAAAGTTAACATGAAGTACGATCGGAGACGGCCGAAAACATACTGAATTCTAACAGGG
>LUCH01001360.1:14770-48722 GCA_013368495.1 Paragonimus heterotremus
AATTAGAAAACATGCGGTTACAGTTGGACAATGAGAAAGCGACCAAGTTTTTCCTATCCACCAACAGAGTGGTTTGGACAGTATGTCAATGTTAACTTAGGGTGAGCGGAATTTAAGTTTGTGAGTAGGCGAGCAGTGAGCCAGTGGAGTTCAAGGGCTTCTTGTGATGGCATAACACTGGATGACGTAATCGGCTAGCGATCGCCTTAGCCATCGTTATGTTGCGAACTTGTATTGACCTTAGCTACTGCCTAAGCACTCTTCAGACAACACAGAAAGACTGACTAGGGTTCACGTTGTGACCTGTGTCTGCCAGATGTTCAACGGTAGCACGAGTTATCAATTTTCCTACTGCGTTTCTGAGCTAGTCTTGGTGATGCTTCTTTATGCGCTTACCAAAATGCTTCGTCATGCGTCCAATACACTCAACTGCACAACAACCGGAGAAAGAATAGACAACCACATTTTGCGAGTGGACAAGCATTATGTCTTTCACCTTAAGAGGTAGTATGCGCGTACTTCTGAACCAGGATCGCAACGTCGCAGCCGGAAAGGCTATCAGTAGTGCGTTATACAGTCTACGGACGAGAAAATCTGCTGCTAGATTGTATTTGAATAGCAGGCTGACGAATATAGGTTTCTTATTCGTTTGATTAACAAACGGACGCGGTGATCTTTCTGCATAGGTATAAAGTAACTTATACGAACACACATCCCATTCACTCTGAGTTAACACTGACAAACAGCCCAAACTACCCTATTGGTTGCTTTCTCACTGTCCAATTATAACTGCATTTAAGATATGTAATGACCTGTTGGTGAACTTATCGAAAACGTTTGTTCGTCAACATTTTTATATTCTAAATGACCGTATGGTTATTTTGAGTCAAACAAGAAGGTATACCTATTTAAATCATGACAAAATTGGTTGACCTTAAACACTGTCGCTCTTAGTCGGATACTATGTCACTGGTTGTTAATAAAAGTCAGAAACTTAGCTTTTGTACGATGGTCAACGTGGTGTGTGCTAGGTTTCAGTATACATCTTTCTGAATGGCACTGTCTCATTAACTGTGAAGAGCAAAGCAAGGGATATCGTATGTTTTGGAGAGAGCAGCAGAATTTAAGAAGCCGTTTAACTTGAAACAGTTTGTCGGGTAACTTGACAAATTTGCGCATCTATTGCTATCGTCTTGTGTTCACAGTTAGTGTTCACCTTTTATAGGATCGTGATGTAATTCGCATGATGTTCAGTTCAGTCTTGCATAAGAACTACAGTGAAATTACCACAGTACCCTGACGAATACCCCATCATTTGTGTTTAGCTGAACGAACTTAAAAAGAAATTCGTACTCACGCACGTAATCACCATCCTCATTCAGTCTCGCGTGTCTCATCCCTTTCTTACTGGTCTTTGTATATCGACTGGTACGTTATTTATCAAATTCAGGCTGGTTCGTCTGCCCTGTGGTGTGTATGTTTAGCACGTTTGAAAACACCTGCTGTCCGATGGAATTGCATTGGCATCATCGCGTTTTTGGTTGGTTTGAGTGACGAACAATATATATTGCAAATATGAATGAGGGAAGTTTGCTACTTTCGAATAGTTTGCAATGGATTATTACAAACCAGTGTTATGAACCGTTTATTCGTAATAGGTCACGGTTAACTCAATCTGAAAATCCCCGATTCATGTTCACGATACAATAGTTATGGTCACTTCAAGTTAATGGCAATAGAAAATCATTTACGGCGAGGTTTAATTTATCTACGACTCTGTATGCCAATAAACAAAATAGTTACCGGAATTTTTACCAACTCATGTTATTTCTGCTGTATGTACGTGTGCACCACTTGACAACCAAACGCTTAAGGCCAATTCGTCGACCACACTGATGATTAGCCGTTAACCTGCATTCAGTAGATGTACGATATTCAATGGGACCACTTGTGGTGATCAATCAATATTGCTCCATTCACTCGGTTGGTGTGAGGATAACAAATATGGCGCAAAGTAAACTGGTGGGGCTTGCACTGTTCTCGATTTCAACTGACCACTTGGGCGCACATGTACACAGGCCCACGGTGCACATCGCATTCGTGGGCTGGTCAATGGTTGCGCACACTTACGCCTGACCAACAATAACATGGATCATTCAGTCATTGGAGTGGTACTTTTTGTACAATATGGTTTGTGTTTTTACTGTTCCGTCTGCATGTGCGTGTGCGCGTGTGTACAGGATGGCTGCATCAGTCTTTTACCTGGGCACGACGGCATCACCTATCCCACCTGGTCACGTGGGTGTTAATATGTAAACTGGAGGATGCTACTGTGCACATTTGTGTGTGTGTGTGTGTGCAACAGATTCACGGTATGCAAACGCCGCTGCACAGCAGGTCACCGATTGTTCAAGTGCCTGTCCTGGTGCTGTGTGGTACGGCATCGGAATCATGATCCGCGAGGTGGTGTCACTTCCGTTTGGAGGTCGGAAGTTTACGCCACTAGCTCGCGCCCACGAGTGGTAGTCCACTCGGGACGCCGACAATCCGAGACCTAGTTTCAATGCAGTAACGTGTGAACCTCTTGAGAGGCAGATATGGTGAGTCAATTCCACGGTTCATTTGATGGCATAGCACAGAAATAAGGGTGGTTATGCGAAAAAGGTGTTGGAAAATTGCCATTTAGCTGGGTGTCACCACAGGTGTTCTGGTCCTAGTAATGTGGGCTTTTATAATAGTAACACTGCAAACATTAAAGCGTATCCATATTGCTTGAGAATTTTAGAGAATTTTTTTAAAAACCTTTCCTCCAGACGGACTTGATCAGGAAATGAACAGTGACGATTGTAATATTCATTCGGCACGGATGGTGTTTCTTTGCAAAAATACGGTTATCTCATCCTTCAGATTTGCAACACTTTCAGGTGCAAACATTTGCAGGATTACCTCTCATCATAATGAATAAATCAGTTTGTCGTTTACCTTAGTTGATTGGTTATCTCTCTATATCCATCACTTCTGACGGATGCTGTTCAGCCGTACTATACCTTACTAAACATTATATATTACCTTCGAGAATCCACCAAACTCGGCACGATTTCACCAAATCCGACATACTGAGTGACGAAGGTGACGCATTTGCCTGCGACATGAAAGGTAGACTGTGGACTGAGGAATTACTAGTTAGCCTATGGAAATTTCGCGAAGGTGTACATAATCACAGATGTGTCAGTGAGCGAATCAATGGTTTTATGAATCCTTAAAATACAGCGTATTGTTGATTCGTCGCATGTATGAGGTCTTTTACTCAGAAAGTTACTGATCTATCTGGATCAGTTTGGCAATAATTCACTTCTCAGAGACTTCCTATGGATTCATTTACTCTGTATATTATGACCGGATGACTGAATATTTGAATGTAGTAGTGTTCATCCTACTAGTAGCCTGTCTACACACCGCAAGTGAAACACAAACATGTGCTAGTTGATGACTGTCTGATTTGAAGCTTGTACATTGTAAATTTTCTGATTTAAATCGCTTGATAAAGGCTCTCCGAGAGGGTCGAAACGTTGCGAAACCGATAAATCTTTTGGTTTTTAACTCGTTGTGGCTTAACCAAAGAATTACTTAATAGTAGTGTTCAGTCTGCTGAGGAAATCTCCACTACTTACTTTGATCTATTCTGTCGAAGGACTTATAAGATCTATTGAAAGTTTACCGATAAGAAGACGCTGGGTATATTCGTGTGATCCTTCTGTGTTAGACGGTAAAGAAATAGAAATAAGAGACAAATATGACGACTGCTTCAGTTTCAGTGGCAACAATGCGAAGGAGAAAGTCAGTGAACAGCAAACGGAATAGAATCTCAGTTATTACCTGTCATACGTACGGAAGTAGTATTGCAGCATCCAGCAAATAAGAGTATGTCTCTTCTACTTCAATGTCTCTAATGGTCAAATTATATGAGTACTCGGTTTAATGTCACAAGTCCGTTCTCGCATTTAATCACTGGTGACGTAGTTGTGACAGATACTGTCAGGTTGTTCCATATTTGTCACACTCGCAATAGGTCTTACGGTTCATTCGAGGACGCGACTTTAACAAATTACCTCTGACGTGGTTATTTCCGCTAGCCACACGCAATTAACCCGAGAGATGTCGTCGTTGATGTAGTATCCAGCAGAGTAAAACCAAGGCGTCTTCGAGATGCCGGTAGAACTCTAAGAACTCTCCATGTTTGCGCAACCTAGATCAGTAGAGTAGTAAACGTTGTGTCGTAAATCGCACTGTTGCTCCATGTTGTTCCTTCTCAATAAGGTTAACGTCCTCCAGGCAGTATGGATGACAAGCTCAAATATTTAGCTCAAGATGGGGACACAATAATCAATTGAGCATACTGAGCAAAATAGTCTGAACATCCTGGTAAGTAATCCAAGTACTTAGTTGACTTTGTCGGCTATTGATGTACTGTTGAGACACAGACTAAAGTTACTTGAGACGACCATGTCCAAAGACGCATTACTTTGGGTTTAACCATGCTACATGGGAGTCTCTTGTCCATGGAGGATGCATATTTTTCCTGCTTTTGTTCTGCTCGAATAGGTTGCCTTACTAGCTGGTTGCAGACTCTCTCACACTTAAGAGTAGCGGTCTTCGAGATACCACGGGAAAAGTTTTTATGGGGCTTGTTTGAAACCCACACAGAAAAGAGAGTGAACCAGTCTTTACCATGAGTGGAGCAACTCAGAAAGCGGTTGTCTTACACAATACAACTACTTACTGGTTGTTTTGTTTCCTCATTTTCCAACAGTATACGGGTATAGTAGGATACGGCGTCCCCCTAGACGAACCGGACAGTGATGTATCCGTTCAGGTTAACACCGATATGTGAAGATCACCACTAATCAGAAAGCCAAACTGGTGGATATATACCTAGAACCGAGCGCGTGAATTTCAGTATACCGCTTGCCCAGGTGGGAAACGGGAGAATTTCTCCAAGTTGACGGAGCTGGTAGTCTTGTAGTGACCGTACCTGCTCACTTGCCTTATGCATTACAAGTGGAATCAACATCTACGTGAAATACTTTCCTATGGTATCGATAAGTAAGGACAATGACATTAGACCGAATAGCAATTTGGCGGAATTCAACTCTGCAAAATCCCAGTAAAGCAATCAGCGAGTACCAGTGCATACAGTCAGTATTTGGGAGTTGAATGGTTTGTCTTTCCTGACTTATCATCACACAAGTCTACTGTTTATTTGACAGCTGATCATGCGAACAGCATGTTGTTGCTGGTTCCATTTTTCGTGCAGTCGAGTTAACGATTAATCTAGCCAAATGTTTCGTGATATACTTATAAATTTCTTAATAAAAATGCATCTGAAACGTTAAGCTGAGTCACCAGGTAGGCCATAAGTGATACCGTTATGAACGCTGATGAGTGAACTCATTGTTGACAAACCGGCAGAAGCAGTGTGTGCAGTATCGACAGTGGATTAAAAACTCAATTTTTTTATCGAAAAAGTAAATGATGTTGTAACTGATGTTGACCATTTCAAGGGACGGATGTTCATCCTGTTGAAACTAAAGCGATGCATGTTTCAGGTGACTCTTATACCAGTATCACACTGAGGCTGCATAACGCGGACACCCAAGGTGGTCGATCTCACCGTTCATATCATTCGGTGATTGACGTTTACATTTGGGCAAGTTTATCGAATGACTGTGAATCAGTTGACAACACAATTTGAGAGATTAAATGTTTAAAATCATGAATGATACTAGCTGGTTTATCCATGGTGGAAGTTTGTACTAAACACTTTGATATCAAAACACTTCGACAGTGATATAGATGGCTGGTGGCATTTACGAAGTAGACGTGACGACTTGCATTTCGAAAGTAAAGACAGCCACTTGTGCGTTATGCACTTTAGGTCGGATCCATTTCATTGTCACAGGTTATCTTTGCTTACAGTTCACACACCTGGTTGGTCGGCAGCTTGATGCATTTAGTGATATAAATTTGGTTGTTCTTTACAAATGATAAAAATACAGAAATGTGCACCTCAGCCGGATTCGAATCAGCTTTAGAAAAGGCATGTCCAAATAAAGCGTGTTTTACCATTTGAGCTGTTAATCTACCACGAGGATCCAGGGATGAAGTCTACGCAGAATCAACAAGTCTGCCAAATTTCTTAATGACAAAGCAGTGCTCAACTGGGGTGTTAATAGATTCCAAGTGAAATGCTCGAGAAGTCCTGCTGGAGTTGTTATTACCCTTGATCATTTGGTTGATTCCGTTAGAGGCATTGATATGGACAAGTTGAGTGGTTAAAATATGATTCTTTCGAACTCTCGTTGAAGCTACCTAGGTCACCCGGTAGAGCGTTTTCCGTATTCGAGTTTGCTATTTCTGCCGCTGGTTCGTGTTCCGCTGAAGCCCAGCTTTTTCACAGATGTTTATTCTCCAAACTAATGAATCTCCTAACCTTCTTTTCATTCTGAATGTTGTTTAACTTCGAAGCAAAGACAGTTAGTAAAATGAAGTATCGAAATCAAACTTACAGTTGTTGTCACATTCTCACTCCAAATCCAGTTTTGTTAGTTTAATGGGAACATAAACTATGATACGTGGTCGCAGACCTCACATTCCGACAGTCTACTTCTTAGTTCATCCGATCATCAGCAGAAGGGACACGGCCTATTTACGATGAGGTAGGGTTTTTCCAAGTTCAAGATGACCTTTACAAGTAATACTGTGGTGGACTGTCAGGCAGAAAGTACGAGCATTCCAACTCTCGGCGGAATACCTCAACACAGGGGGAGGTGCGCTCAAAAACCCACCGCGAGCTGATGGAGGACGGCGTGTGCGACCGGATGAGTCATTGCCCGACCGGATCGGACCAACGGGCGAGAAGTGGCAGCCGAAATAGGATAGATGACCAAATTGAAAGTGTGATTATTCCAACACTTTCAGGAACATCTCAACACGGCTGTGGAGTACGGTCAAAGCCCTCAGTGGATGGACGCAGGACAACTCCAGCAACCGGACAAGCCATCGCTCAACAAAATCGGATCTACGGGTGAGGAATGGCGGGCAGAAAACCCCCGGATAGAAGGCGCCAATCACACACCTAAACCGAGTAGAGGTGCACACGACGCGTGAACGGAAACCGGGGGGTGTTGTGGACTGGAATTGTGATTCAAAATCGCGAGCGCATGTGTGGCATGGTAACTAGCGAGTCGGACAATAAAGATTGTGCTTTATTGGACGCCTTTTCACTGCAATACGTATAAGAATAATATTAGTAAAAGGTTGGAGAAACGCCTGTACATAAGATTATGATTTATTCCTGACTACTGTTTCCAGCAAACGTCCTTTACAAACTGTCTGTCTGTTTCTTACACCGGTTGGTTAGCAACAAATTGCTAGAATGGATGTGCACAACATTACATATCCATGCAGCGACAAACACAAGATCACCCTCGTTTTTGACATTGTTTTTCTTAGCATCACACCGATGACAATCAATTTTCCCTAGTCCTGTTGAAAAACAGTGAGCTGAAATCTGTCCGAATGGACTTCATAAAAAGTAATTAGCACAAAAGTGGTAAGTATGGCCTGGAATAGATTATTTAGTGACCTTGTGTGTGTGCTTACGACGTCTTTGTTGTATTGCCTCAGATTAGGATGCGTAGATTTGGCATAACGGCGATGAGAAAGTGTGAACGTCCCGCATCTACAGTTTATCCGGTTGGCTTAGGCTAAGATATGTGGCAGTACACTAGTCACGGCGAAAGGGTCTGACTTCAGACTTTCGCAATACAAGATGTGTTCTTTAGTCGCTTGCATTCTGTTAGATACTAACGCCAAATTATGCGAACCAATCAGACAGAAGAGCAGACAGTAAATATGAGTGTCTGATCCGCATGTTATCAATGAACAGACGAGTGTACATACCGTTCACTAGTTAAGATCTGTATTGTAGATTGATACTAAGGTGAACAAGCAAGCGCATGAACCAGTGGTAAGTGAACTGGTTGATATACACCGCCGAGGAAATAATCTATGTGCGTTACACAACCGCGAACTGTTTAAAATGAGTTCACTTATAAAATCTTGAGCCTGTTGTTCGCACATGTATAAGTGACTCGATTTTAGTAAACTGCCCATGGGATGAAGAGATATGTTCGAATTTTAAAATAACTATTTATTTTGTGTATATGTGATCTTCAGCGTCTGATTCGCACGACGTGCATGGACACGTGACGGCGAAAACCGTCTGCCTGCTCTCTAGGACTTGATGTGGCTGATCAAACCTCAGAAATGCTCACAAATAATCACGTTTGTTAAACCGACAATAGAACAACGATCTCAGTTACCTTTGTTTAACAGGCCTAGATCCTACGTCGTAGATTTTGTCAGTTGGCTTGAATGAAGCACCCTAACCGATAATATGATTTGATGCGGTCAGTTGCACAGAAACCCTAAATGAGGAGGGCTTTATCGATCCGTGTGTCAGCTACATCGGTTGAGGCTTCTCGATATTTCCGGACAATTGATTAACTGTGCCAGCTACGAAGATTATTTCGCAGGGAAATTTTAACAGACGGAATGAACAGGTGATTTGGCTTTCAGTTGGGGAGGCAAAGTCGGTGTGGAAGCAATCTGAACACGTAGGTGGGCTGAGAAATGAGCGTCAAAATTTACTACATAATATCTCGGTTATGTTTTCGATGGAACTTCCATCCCTGAAGGATTGTGAAAAAATTCAGGCACATCAGTTGATGTGGCTAGTGGAAGGATCGATAAGGCTCTGTTCGTCTTCGATCGCTGCCAATTTGATCGCGATAAACCAGACAGTCGATTCGGCGAATAACTACCACTGACCAGAGCAGCTGTTACATGACCGGTGCTTAGCACTGTCTGGCTACGTGGGTGACATCATGATTTATGTTATTTCCCTACCAATCATTTGGTCAGTAAACGGAACATCCTTGTTCAAACCTGCTTGAATTCTCCATGTGTTCGTAGGAAACTTAGCGTTACACCAAAATCCACTGAACACGAGATGCGTCTTCGTCTCTGTGTGCTAACCACCAATCCTGACTTAATTTCATAACACATTATTCAATCGGGGTCAGTAATTTGGAGCTTTCTGTGCAGTCCATGAAAATCCCCATGCTGAACCTACTGTTCTACTGATCTTATCCGTCCATTACTGTCTCTCTTCAGCACAATATTATATAATGGAATAATGACTCATGAACTGTCGAAAAGATGTTGCATCCCAAATCTGAAGCAAAATGACCAATTTGGTGTGAAAGAACAACCCGATTTTGTTCGGGGAATCTCACAGTTTATACTCTAAAAACAAACGGATTGAAATGGAAGAAATCTAGCTAATTCGAAAGATTCTGAAAGTCTTGCTTATTTGATCGGTTTTTCGCTTATAGCCAGTTTGTTTTATCAAAGTAACCATGATAACTATGCGTTTTTATCAGTAGTCACGATGAAATGAACCAGCTGCTTATCAATAGTTCACTGTCGAGCTAAAGGTGTAACTTTTCTACTGAACAGTCTGATCGGAGTAAAATTAACAGAACCATTAATAAAGTCAAATCGGGTTATCCGCCTCAGCGATTTAGATGGATTCAACGCTTTTGAGGCAGTTACGGTACAACTGTGACCAAAATTCAACCATAGAATTTTAATCGGTCATAAGTCAAAGCCTCAAAACAGCATTTTGTTGCTCGTAGGCGTGGATTACTCAATTGGAATTCGATCACCTCATCCATGATCAGATTTCAGTATCTGATAATTCTCTACCGATAACCTTTGACTTGGCAACTTGGACAGGAATGATCAGACTAGCTAACGGTATGGTCAAAGTTAACACAGTGTGCTTTCCTCACACTGGTAATGGCTTCGGCAACACATCTGCACTGTGCTTTTATTGATTACTTAGAGGATTTTGGAGAATTTCTTCCACTTACATTCTCCTTATGACAAAACCGATGTTGTGTCCAGTTCTTATTCTAAATGGAGACTATGTTAGCCGCCTCTTGGTTTGTTACTGTGTTCAGCTGTCCGCTCATCTGCATTGCATGGAGACTTTGACCTAGTTTCATCATCTTATATTCTCCTTTTTTCCATAACACAAGCCACCCCTGGGTCCTCCTATCAATTCAGAGATTGAAGGATGGATTTCCACCAACGCTGGTGCACACTTTTTTAAATACAGTCAGCAGCGGCATATAGTTTCTAACGCTTCGATGATTCACTTTAGACCATATCTTTCAATTCAACCGAACACATCGGTTGGTATTACTGAAAGCCAAGTGTAAACGATTGAAACGGGTGCTTACTTTTGCTTTACTGTGATAAATTTAATAATTATGACAGTAAAAAAGGAGACAATCATAAATTTAATACTAAGATGCATCAACCAACCTAAATTGATGAGTGATATGTATTGAACCGACATTTACGCTTATCAACGCGGACAATCAGACTGAATATTGACATATGTCCGATTGACCTCTACGACTGACAGAATCTTCGGATATTTTCAAATCGACTGTCAAATTGGTCGGTTGAAAGTGCCTCCAATTAATCTATCCTGGTCGTTAGTACTACTGTATTATGACACAAGTTTCAAGTATTACACACACCGTCTCAAGTGTTCTCTACCTTACACCTATATTTGATCATCACCTGGGTTTTCATGGAGTTCATTCAACTATACAAAGGTTAGAAGAAAACCTCTGTCTGTAGTAATCATCTCTCGGGACACTTCAATAGCGGTTGAGAAGTCACTCGAAAAGATGTGTGGTGTAGCCGGCAGGTTAACAGTCAAAACTAAGTTTGAGGTGCCAACCTGTTTACTTGACTATGCTGCCGTAACACCAGCCTTTCATGGATGGGTGGTTTACAAAACTCTTCTCTATCCGAAGTCCTTTCGTAACGCTGTGAACTTTCTCCGTTTATAAGGAGAATGTTCAAAGACCGTTTGTTCTTAATAACCGATGTTTATATAGCTTTACGAAATCGTAATATGACAAGCTCACAAACAAAGAGACTTTTCACTAACGTGTTTTTGACAAATCCTTAATGCTGATAACCTGATCGTTCTTAATGCAAAATGTACGGTTTTTCTGATCTAGTTGACGTAGGTTAACCTGATGGTTGCTACCTCTTTTTCTTTGAATGTCGTCTGCTTCAGGTCACACGCGATAGACCAGTGGTTGGTGGAAGATTTGGATTCAGTTATAACAAACGGTGACTTCAATGCTCAGTTCAGTCATGTATTGCAGAATTCCCAACTGAGTCCAAAATGATTATGTTCCATTGAGGATTAAGATGTTTCTTGAAATTGTACGGAGGTGGAGCGAAATCTCTAATCCCTATTAAACCTGCCAAACTTTTTACAAAAATGTTACCGCACATTTGGCAAATACACTGTTCTATATGAAATAACATTACTATAAATAAGTCTGCAGTTTCATTCACTTCTGCTGTGATTGATCCATTTTCAGGGCATGGAGTTTCGGAGGAAGATAAATCACTATCTCGACGAGACAAGAATGCTATCGAGTTTGCCTTCAATTACAGCAAATTGTGGTGTAAATCGTGTAAGGACATCGTGCTGGGATTAGAAAAACGTGCATATGCCGGTAAGTTACTGTTTCGACACGTTATTTTAATACAAGTATCCTGTTGATCATTCTTTTTACTTAAAGCACTTTAAATCGGATAATGCAATTTACATGTTCAAAGACAAAAGCTGGAAAGCGTAACATAGCAACTGTTATGCGTAGCACGAAGTTCTTTTTTGATTGCATGGTCTGCCAGAAATGGAAGGATTTGGTTGATCGATACGAATCATGGTGTTTCAAGATGAAAAAAAATTAGGTAGCACTTTCTCGTGTATTTGGTCTTAATCGTTAAACACAAATTTGTGTTTCTGGAAGTTCAACACCGTTCATACTTCCCCAATGCTTTCACATTTAGCCATGCGCTTCGATTAATCCATTCTGTGGAGACGATAGACATGTATCTAGTACTACTTTAGACTTATCAGGTGTAAGCGATCAAAATTAGGTTCTCACCGACAACCGTTTTAAAAGTCTGAAACACAAGGAGAACACTGTTGAAAACGTGCATTTTTCACGAACTGTTAAAACTGAAAGACTTTAGGCCATTTACAAAGAAAACCTGGAGCACAAATTGCATAACTGGACAGATAAACTCGTTTTACTGTGTGTGGAGATGGTCGTATTGAATCTCGATAGGAATTCCATAACATATCAAACGGAAAGAACGTCATTAGAAGGTCTTCACTTCCAAACACGTCAACTTGACTGAAACATGGAGCAGAGTGTTAATAATTTTCAATTCGGTTAGTTAACATACTAAGAAGAGAAACATGCGTATTTGAATATACTGAACAAAAGACCGACATTGTACGACTCGTGGTCCTACGGATTTCGCTGCACTTGCACTGAGGCTTATTGTAAACGAGTTAACTGTAAAAATTTCAAACCACAGTACAGTCAAAAATAGTCAGAGTGTGAAACCAATTCGGTTGTTATCAGGGTAGCTTTGATGTTACGGCTAACCCACGTTCTAGAAGTGGCAGATTCTGGTTGCAGCTGCCTTGTTATGCTAAAGCGGACTTTTGCTTCAAGTTGAGAACAGAACACGGGACGAGTTTGTTGAATCACTCACGTGTTGTGTCGTCAGTTGAGGCTAGGCAATCGATGACCCTGAATCCTACAGTGTTCGATGTCTAAGTGTATGTCGTCGCTTGTTAACCCTTTCAGGTAAGTGTTCGGCAATTCTGGTTCCTGGCTGGCGCTCAGTCGTTTCAACATAGAATGCTGTACATCCACACTTGTAATCCTAGACTGTGTTTGGCTTGCTGAATTCAGATGTCAACTACATAACCACGGAGGTGGGGATTCGAAACGTTTTACATACTACTGGTGACTTCATGGCGAAGAATGTACAGAAAATAGTTGACCTCATGTGTTGCTCAACAAATCGACACACGTACTCTCCTCTGAATAGCTTTTTAAACCTACTGTGTTTGTGTAACTGCGGATTGCGGGTCATTTTACATATTACTCGTGTACAATTTTCTTAGCTCCTTTCCGATAATCGCTGTCTAATGAAGCTCGCCTTCGTTGACTTGGTTCGACATTGGAGGTGTCATCAGAACGGAGTCACTATATCCGGTCAAACAAAGTGCGCCCGAATCTTGTTTTACATGTTACTAATACAAGCTGTCAACGTGTACATGATGGCCGGTTCGTGTCTTCCTTCGACCGGTAACACGCTGAACAGTTCCACCCCTCATTTTTATCATGACCTTACGTAAGATTCACCGTCAGCTAATGATCTCACTTTCTTAAGTGTAATGAACGTTTGGACATAAACAATTCATTCAGCCGAGCAAATCGCTCGCTTGATTCTAATCATTCGTGGGTGAAACTATATCATCACCTTATCTTCCTTAATGGACCAAAGTATTCAATTTGTCCAACGTTTGTTTTTCACGTTTGGACACAATGCATTGAGTAAGACTGCTCATCGCGGCACCCTCAGCCTGACAATAAGACGTCTTGAAAATTAAAGCTTACGTTCTGCTTCACTTTCTGGGAGTAATAATCCTTACCTGATCTGAATTATTATGGGATAGCATAAGCTAGTGGTTTCTTCCAGCCACAAACTTGTGAACAATGACTCAGTGTGCAGGGAAGACATACGTTTGTTAGACGTCGATATGTTCTAACAACGCGGCTGAATGGAAACTGTCATTCAAGCAGTTCCTTACCACAGAGTCTGGTACCGGGTTCAGTAACTTCAGTAACCATTTGGTTAATTTTTGTGGTGGAGAGTTGAAGTGGACAATACTGGTCTGAACAGAATCCCAGGATTGTACAGTTTGGGAAGCCGAAATCTGTTAGCTATCTGACACCTACATGAATTGAAGTCTTGGAACATGGTGACCTCTAGAAAACTAACTACAATTGGCAATCATAATTCTCAACTACGCCGTCTTTCTGTCTCTCGTCCATCACAAATAGCAGAAGATCATTATGTATTGTGTTTTCATTATACTGACGTATGCACAGACGGACAGGTGTTCGGATGCTCTCAAATATGAGTTCCACGACGCCCTCTTTGACTTCTGAGGCAGACTGATCACTTTGATATCATCATACTCGCCGGCGGTTTTAATGATCACCTTGGTCTTCCGTCTTCAGATGAAATGTAGCTTAGTAGAATGTTTGGTGCCTGGGCACAATACACTGAAATTTGCAAAAGTCTGCCGCAGCTGTGCGAATCCAACGGTCTCCATATTTCGAGCACAGCTTTTCAACCCTGGAAGAGGCACCGTTTTATCTGGAGATGTGGACACAAAGTTATCATTTGACAGTCATTTGCAAGTCATTTGCAATCACCTGGACTCGAATCACGTTGTTGTGCGTGACCGTTTTGTTTTGTCATTTGGCCAGAGGATATACACCCGTAAATGCAGGGTAATTAACTTGCACTGGAAAGAGGAGGGGTTTACAAACGCTTACCAAGAAGTATTAGCGAACAAGTTGCTCAGTTCGAGTCAGGCAAGAGGTACTAATGAACACTGGGAACATGTCTCAGCACCTATGAAAGTTTACGGTCAAGCGGTATGTTCCGAAAGAGCTGTTCCTTTACAACAGAATTAGATTTCTGTCACGTCAATAAACCTAATGGGCAAGCATCGCTCGATTCCACCTAGTTCCGAAAATGATGACGATCTTCGATGATCTAAACGCAAGCTGACTAGAACTTTGCACAATGACAGTGAGCACCACCTGGTCGAATAGTCAAAAAGATTAAACTAGCCATTCTATCTAGGTATATAAGAGAGCCTTTACTCCTGATCTATAGTTGTACTGGCCATCGCGCCTGTATAAGTAAGACCTGCCAGTTGCGAAGACTTTACAAGTGGGCTGAGGATTTCGAAGAGAAACCCAGCTGGCGTCAACCAGATCATATGGGTGGCGGGACCGGGATGATCAGTTATTGTGTTCCACATGACCCTCCGTAGGAAATCGAAGTGGCTTCGGAGCTCAAGTTATTGGAGCCCAACAAGGCTGCTGATCAAAATCTCCCCCACCCTGCTTCAGTGTTCAAGGATGGTAGGGAGAGGTTGTTACCAGAACTAACGAAATTCCCCCAGACGGTTTGGGGAACTGAAGAGGTATCTCTTGATTGTCGGTTACCAACAGTAAAACTCGCTCACAAGAAGAGAGTCCGAAGTGTATGTGGAAATCACAGATACATCAGTCTAGTGTCTGTTGCATCCAACTTACTCACGGGACTTGCATTAGGTCGTGTCACTAAACCTACAGAAATTCAGACGCCCAAAGAACAGGCAGGATTGCTATCCGGTCGAGAATGCAATGATCACCTGTTGACCCTGCGACGGATTTTTGAACATCGGCACTTTTACAGGCAGGCGACGGTCGTGGTCTTTCCAGATGTGAAGACTGTTTACGATTCAGTCGTTCGTAACGTTCTTTCACACTGTCTTCCTCATGAGAGATTACCAGTGATATTAATGAGCCTGTTGTGATAACTGTGTGCTCAAACTATAAACAGAGTGAGGGTTTATAGATAACGGTCTTGAGCATTCATTATTTTTAGTTGTGTTCTTCAAGGGTGTCCGATCTCTCCCTTCCTGTTTAATCTTATCATAATTGTCATCCTGTAAAATGCGCCCGAGGAGTTCAGTGAGCTTGGTGTTGCGCTTCTTCTTGGCGTTAGATTGACCGATCTAGAGTATGCGGATGACAATGTCCTACATAGCCCCTCTGTCGAAAACATGCAGACCACGCTGGACAAGGTGAGTGACCTGTATGGTTTGCACGGGATGCGCTTCGCACCTTCAAAATGCAAAGTGTTGCTTCAAGACTGAGGTATTTCCACTTCCACTTTCTTCTTTGCAGGTAATCCGCTTGAGACTGTGGACAGCAACACACTTTCTTGAATAGCACTATCGTCAGCCTGTAAAATCGCTGATGAGATACCAGCGAGGATAGCAAAGGAACGCTAATCGCTAAAAAGAAGAGTATATAATGATTTCGCGCGTTAGATTTTGACTTATGGTTCGGAACGAGGCCTGTTCGAAAAGATATCAACAGGCTTGCTGTGTTTGACCATCGTTGTCTCCGCCACTTAGCCCACGTCAATTGCACTGATCGTGTGAACAATGTGGCCGTTCGCCGACGCGTATTTCGGAACGCTGGGGGTGCGCGATCAATTGGCCAACTACTCACGGTGCACAGTTTGCAAATGATTGGTTCACGAATTATGTACGCCAGCTGAGCGTTTGCCTTACCGGGCGTTATATACTGAGACCATCAAGAGTTGGGTGAAGTCATAGGGTAGCCAAGCAACAACGTGGTCACGATATCTGAAGACCTTGACTTTTCCACTGAGAAAATTGGGTAGGTGTCGCTCGCCTGGGTGGGATCCCGGTGATCACTCGAATCGCTGGTTGGACACGCTATCCGAGTTGATGGTTTACCGCAGTCAATGGCATGCCTGCATCAATACCACTTCTAATCTTTCCACTTAGTCTTCTTCTTGTACTTTTTAACCTTTTTGTTGACGTTTTTTTCTAGAATATTCCTCGTCACTTTTGGGGTAAGCGTCGAATCGAGCCACAGTATCTTCTGGTTAGGCCCTTGGCTGCTATGATAATGGTCCATTCTGCACGGCTATTGCTACTGTGGTTTATAATTATGTAAATTTAACTGAGCTGCAGCCAACACCGTTAGGAATGCAATACCTTTCCAAGCATGACTCGAGTAATGTCCGTTTTTGTTTGTTTTATTGAAAAATACAAGAGAAAGTGGTTGTTCTCAAGTTCTTTTTGTTGCTGTAAGATGTTTGGAAAGATTACAACATCAACGAACGGAATTTTTTCGGTTCTGGATAGAAACCACCTTCCACGTTGAAAAACCGTGTTTGCTGACATCCGGCTGTCGTGAAGTCTGATGTGCATTAATACTTCTGATGATATATTTTATCATCCTGTTTCACAACAGTTATTTACTGTTGCTGCATGAAAACACCGACTGTCGCATTTGTTAGATGAGCCGGAGCAAAATATGCTAAACAAGAAAATTTAGCAAACCTGTTTCTAACTCCTCTGTTTAAATGTTTTTTTATGATTCATGATTCAATTTAATGGAAGATTTATCAAATGTGTGCTTGGCAGTAATGCAAATGTACTTGGGGAACAACATCTTTACGGTATCGTCTCCCGGACTTGCCATATGCAAACTGATCAGTCCTACAAGTTGGACGGGTTTGTTGACCAATATACTCAACTGACACACATTAATTACCTTTGGAGTTGGTCACTACCATCGTTCTAGTTATCATCACCAATGATCGTAACTCCAAAATCTGTTGATTATATACATCAGATAAACGAACGAACCGGTAATGATCCAAATACAGTCACAAGTGTTGTTGCGAAATGTTAACATGTCGTAACATATTTCCCCTTATTGCATTGATGAAGTTATTGAAGGGAACCCAGTATTACAAGTATTGCGTTATTTGGATCGAGGCAATCTGAAAGGCAGTCTTTATACGTACAAAAATTTCATGGAGAGAATCCTTCTGCTTGAAATACGGAAACAACTATCACCGGAACAAAGTTCCTTGGAAGAACTGACGCTTTGTTAAGTGAATTAACAATAGGAAATGATAAAATACTTAGTTTTGTGGTGGCGCAACAAACATTTTCGTACAAAATTTTGAGCTTTCCAACAAATTTGAAGGTTACGATAGTTTGAAATTGATCAGATATGCTTGTGTCTTAGTGTGTATCTAGAAACGGTATAGTTTTCGCTGATCAACACTATGGCGAATTTATTGAAATAGGAGAGTCCAAGTTTTGAGACTTGTGGACTTCAGCCGGATTTGAACTAATATAGGAAACCGCATGCTTCCGTGCTGAAGATATGTCATCGTTTGCGTTGTAAAACCAGTTCCGAAACTTCCGGTTCGTTGAAATAACCTACGTTTATATCCACCATACTGCATCATATGTAATCGGTTTAAATTTGTCATCTCTATAAAGGTATGTACCAGTCCAGTCGTAACTGTTTTCACCGAAATCTTCTTAGAAAAGCATCTCCGACCAGTAGACGTTTTGTCCTGTTCCCTGCTTCGTGGATGTACGGTTGGAGTTGAAATTGCCATCTTCTCAGTAATCTTTAATCGTCAGTTCAGTTATGATATCAACAACTATACAAAAGCAATACGTATATTATACTTCTGACTTTAATTGGTCCGTGCGTTATTGCATCAAACAAATGCAAATTTCTTCGAGAGGCATATCGTGCAGTACAGCATTTCTGACTGAAGTTTTCAACTGGAATCGGATGTAACATTCAATATCACGAGTTGGATGTTATTTGGCTTCATAACGTCATGACAGTAATGACGCGATTGTATTCCACAGGCATCGGTTGTTTGTTTGTAAAGTGTACGCGCCTTGATGTTGTATGTTTGGATGTAGACGTAGCTATTTTTAGTGACTAGGTCCCCTCCCCTTTCCCTTTCTTTTCTTCTCTCTTCCTATGCAGGGTTTGCTTTTTATTCTTCTTCATGGTTGTGTGGCAGTTAAGCATCAGTGTGAACCACTGACGTATTGCTGTCTACGATGGTGATGATGTCGTCCGGAGGCATCTGTCGCCCATAATGATATTAGGACGAACAATGAAATGCTGCTTAATGGATTTCTATGGAGTTCCTTCTAGTAGCAAAAAGCAGGTTAAACCAAAAAAAACCTGATGACCCGAAACAAGAAAGTATTCTACAGTTTGTCAGTCAATAGTAATCAACAGCCGGTTGTTGAAACACATGTATCTAATGGATGTGTTAGTGTTATTGTTTTATGTGTGGCAAAATCAGACCCACAGATAAGTGTTTGTGTTTGCTTGCGAAAAGGTTTGATCTACGTGTTTTTGCAACACCTCTGGTATATACATACCTGTCATTGTTGTACGTTCTTAGATTCATCTGTTTGTTATAGAAGGGTCAGTGGACTTTGCTTGTGCGTTCTCGTCTCTGTGTTTGTGGGGAACAGTTTAAAGATGTGGAGAAAAAACGATCACAGGCTATTTAAAGGAAGCTTCATCAGAGTTGCTAGCATACAGTTGTATCGTCAACGTACATGAAAAGAACATTCTGTCAGGCATTTACATTCATTTATTCCGTGGTCTGGAATAAGAAGGTGGTTGGCAAACTGTTGGCGAGAATTATATCTCACGCACTTACTAACCGGAGTAAAATTTCAACTTTCAATCGACTCAAATGTGATTGTAAAATTGAACAATGTGGATACCCTCTAAATGTCGAGCAGTTCTGACCACAAACTAACCGGCCAATCCTATATGTAAAATTCGATGACTGGTTTCTTAAACGTTTATCCCTGTTTAGTGGAAAGATGTGTGCTAGTGGATGATGTGTAGTATTTTATAGGGAGGAAGTAGGTCTCCTCTAAGGTGTTTGTATTACACTATGAATTGACATAGTCCCTCTAGCCCACTTGGGTAGAGAGTATTTACATGTCAGATAATTCTTTTAGTGGCATGTCTCTGGAAAATTCCAGTAAGTGTCAGATCTCTTTCTAGATAAAGTCAGTAGGTTTGTGTGTCCACTTCAAGGTATGAGTGCATTGTAGTGGCGAGAACATTTGGGATGATTTCTGAGTAGAGTAGTCCCACAAATTTGTTCTGAGTAGTTCAAGGTCGTTTGCAGTATTTTAATCAAGACTGCACAATTTGCAGCCAGTCTCGGACTTTCTATTACTTTCATGAACACTGAAAATGCCGCCGTTGATCACTATTTTACTGGCTCTTCTCTACATTTACTCTTGAAAATAGGTTTTACAGTGAACTGTTTCGGTAGACGGACAGTTGACACGAAAAAATGAAATTATTGTCAGTGATTCTGCTAATTCTGTGGGGAGTTTTTTAAGATGACAGGAGATATCACGCCTGGACAGGGTGGTTCGTAACTTTTAAGGTGCTCTTATTCGATCCTAACGCGTAGCGCAGATATTTAAGAGACCCCAGTGGGTACCGGATGGATTCGAACCACCGACAAAACGGCATGCCCAAACACTGCAAACGCTTTACCAGCTAAACTAGGGAGCCACACAGAGAGCTCGGAAATTTCACTTTTGGACCCTACTACCACCCGTTTTAATTCCTCCTGTGGAGTCTACCAAACCCAACCGTTAGAATTTATTCAACACTTCCGTCTACTAACACTGCTTTGATATAAGCATCTCCCATCATTTATAAACCGGTAAAGTACACACAAATCTGTACGTCCATTATCACAACCGATACACGTAAGAAGCCCCTCAAGAAGGGATTTCTCAGCAGTGCTCACTCGATCACCTACCGGTTATCCGTGTCATAAAGTACTTAGAATATTGACATTTTGTGATAATCAATTGCTCCTACAAAAAAAATTTGAAGACAGCTAATCATGACGTCAATCACAAGCCGAAAGAGAACTTTAGTCGGGGAGAAACACGTCTCAAATGATCTGAGAGATATCACCCTGAATACGATCGACTCGCAACAGTTACTGTCTCTGAAACAACTTTGCACTAAGAAACCCTGAAGTTCATTGCAGGAGAATAAATTAATCCCTGTACAGAACTAAAAGCGGGAGACTTTGGCGGCTCAAAACTGGACGCATTATATATGAGAACTAGCTGAATATCAACGTTTCAGAGATACCTATTATTAGTGAAACATAACAGACTAGGTAGCAATTAACCTACTTCTTGTTTTATATATATATATATATATATTTACCAAATTCCAATACGTGCCAACTATATAAAAATATTTCCTCATGTATAGAAGACACATTGTGTACGTGCCATTTGTACTGTCTGAGATATCGATATCTACACTCTGCTCTGTCCACCTACCTGATAATACTGGTTTGCCAGTATAAAATCATGACGCTTTTGCATGGATTCGGTTGTGAAAGCTCTCTATTTTTGTTACTTTCGATCACTTCATATCGAATCATAATCAGATCAATCACAGCTGAAGATTTTTCTTAATGTCCACCTCTGATTATTGAGCAGAACATAACCGCTGTACAAGACAGCTTCTAACCGTATCTAGTATCCTCAGACAACTTATTTATTTACAGTATTTCTCTCATTTACGTAAGTATGACGTACAGCACTGTGATAGACTGTTGTAAATTTATTTTGCACATAGGCTGACTTTTTGGCGCAAAGCAAATTGTGCTGTGAACTCCGTAAACACACGTCAAAGCCAGCCTACGTACTTATAGGCAGAAGACTGCACCTAAGTGATCCGCTGAGGAACATTAAAAATTCCACTGTGTGCTTGTTCGGGTCGTTCGATGAGGGAAACAACAATGACAGCAAAACAACAACAACGACAAAACAACTGCTGTATTTAGTGTACACGTGTTTCTATGTTCGGTTCTGTCTATTTGTGCACCTTCGTGAGTTTATGTACGTGTCCAATAAACAGAACACAAAACTACACAACAGTCATATTTGGCGGTCAAAGTAGTGAGTTGTTCGGGACAAACTGGCAAGTCGACACAGACCTCGGTAGTCTAGTCTGCCAAAGTGACCTTGACTTAAGTAGACATTTTACAAGTTTTTTTTATAGAAAATGAAACGGTGGTGTATTTCTGTGCAACCCTTATGAATGGAAACTACATGGAGAAATTTCTACTTTTTCGAAGCAGAAAGAGTACAACTCGATGAGTTACTTCATCCAATTTGACACACACACACACACACAAAGTTGATCGGTTAGTACATATCAGTAGATGCCATCAGATTCTGATTCCGAGTGCGTAAAAAATACTTCGAATGAACTGATTCGGTCAGTCTGGAAGTCTGATTTCATGGTCTATCTGTCAATCGACTACTTGGAATTTTGGGTAATAGCTTTATTAGTTTGAAACTAATATATCAGTATTTGTTTTGACCATTCAGAAAAAAACGCTGATCACAAAATGATAAACATCGGCAGCGAGCCAATTCTAACGGCTAAAAAATGTGTTTCGTTTTTGCAACTTGAAGGCAATTGAGACGAAACAGATTGAAATTTGCCCTATCTCGTACGTATGTAGCCATTCAGCTGCGTTTGGTTTAAACCACCAAAGGATCAATTTTATATCGTTACGAATACATCTATTCCATCTTCCATGTTGTTCACCAGTTCGCTTGCAATTGTATAAACTTCTACATAGACAGTACAGATTGACAACTAATTCAACGAATTACAGAACACACCCGAAATGATTAAAACAACTAATGATGGAATAGTCTCAAACCAATGAACCCGTTGTTCACAATCCCACTGTTTAGACGGGTTGACACTTCACGACGGCAGATGACCAAACTGATCCACTTAGTTCGTCGGAATATTGTTAAAAGTCACTGCCCGAAGTTACTGATATCTGACACAGATGCGCTGAACTGAATTAACCGACCAGGGTATTGTGCGCGCAAAATGTTGTTGAGGCAACTGACTTCGTAATGTTCGATGTGATATTTTTAAACTCTGCTTTTCTGTTATACCTACATTGTATGGTTTAACATTGCGTGTGTTAACCGAACGACATGTACACTTTTTTCTGCCCTGGTGAAGCTTGCAAAGGAAACCGTTTGTTCTGAGGTTCACGATTTTGTTAACCAAAAGAACGGTAAGACCAAGTGAGCAGCTGGCCTACTGTTTCCCGATCAGAAAGTGCGCAAGAATAATTATCAAGTTGATTTTCGGCGATTTGGCAATTCAGCTGAGACTATAGATGAGCTGTGGTCAGACACACTATACATTAGAAATCCTTCACCTCAACCTAACTACACAGCCCTCAGGTCACGGTTATTCTTCCAATTACTGACTCATATAGCAGATATAGGAGTGCTTTTGTGGGAACTTTGCTCATCTTTCGGTTGGAACGAATCGTTTTTACTTAGTGAGAAGCATCATTTAGTAGCAACACTCGTCTCTGATAAGCGAGGGCTGACGTTAAGAACTTTGTCCGCACAAGGCTAAATTACTATGATTGCAGTCACCGAAGTGTTTTCGTTGAACATCTAGTGGAAACGTAACCATGACGATCGCATATGTGAAACTTTCTTGCTCTCACCGGACCAGAACGACCGGTCGAGGTCAAACTAAAAATGAGTAGTGTAACTACTACTCACCTCTGTTGGAAACAAGGCATTTTTCAACGTTTGCAACGCAGCGCATTTTCAGTTTTTCACCGTAAAGTACAGTTAGTTCCAGTTTGTTAGTGCAGCATCTGCGAAAATCGTATGAACATTTTGGTGGAAATGAAACTTTGTGCATCTACAAATTTGGTGACGGTTGATAAAATACCAGCCACAGTGTTTATCGATCACTTCCGTTCACGGTGTTGGTAAAGGACGCAGTAGATTTTTAGTGCATTTTATATTCCTAAATGGACAAGAGATGTGTTGATATAACGTCTAACTATTCAACAGACTGGTTTTTTAACCAAACTGCCGCTTGAATATATATAGCAAGTCACGTGATGAATTATCACACCGAATTTGAGAATAGTTGAGGAAAATTTCAAAATAGAATGATTTCATCTCCTGTTGCTTCCTTTGCTATCCTTCTCACAGAGAATGAAGCTTGTCGGGCGATAGTGAAACAATTTCAAGCTTTGGAAGCCAGCGTGACAACAGTGGTAAGGTTTATTCACATTCCGTTTTGACAGCACAATTATTCGCTTAATATTTTCAACTAAGTGTATTCTGTATTCCCCAACTTTGTCTTTAGAATGGAGCACCAATGAAACAACAAACGCTCATGTTGGCTCGCATGGTGAGTTGATATTGTTATAATTCATATTTGATCGATAAAAATATGTAAACTCTTATAAGTGGTTTACCACTTCATCAGTAATTGTCCGAAATATTTTCATGAAGAATTTTATTTGGTGTTTCGTTCAAGTGGATCCTATGTGGCGATGCTACCTTCGTTTGACTAGAAAAACTGTATAACTATATATTGGTTTTACTTCAAGATTAGATCTTTTTCATAACCGTAGCCCCTAAAAATATTTTCCTGAGTTCTAATTTGCTCGATTTTGACCGATCAAACTAGAATAACTTATGATAGTTTTGGCTGATGATAAGATAGCACAACTAATTTTAGTAGGTCTAGAAATTGCGAAGTTTCTTTGGAGCACTTTATGTTGTTTTATCCGGTAGTTCACGGATGTCCACTTTCATCAATATGGTGTTGCTACAGATCGAACTCTCTTCACATATGGATAAAACCATGCGGTTTTATTGGTAGACAGGATTCTAACCGGAAGTGAATTTCAATTTCCTTGAAAACTGCCAGAAAATATGGTTCTATTATCTGTGTTTGGAGTTAAACATGTACCGTGTAAACGTACGGTGGTCATTGTAAGTGTCAGGATGACGAAGTTTATGAACATCATGTAGAACTGGCTGACCGTCTGTCCAGAAAACATATAACCATTAATTAAATGTAGAGAAGACTTCGGCAGAAATAGCACCAACAAATTCGTTTCATGGCATGAGAAACCAGACATCAACACAACTCTGTTTAGCAGAGTTTAAATGATTTGAATCCAGAACACGGTCCTACGTGAACAACACGTAAATGATCGACTTATGCTAGATGTCAGGTATCCATAGTCACTGGTCACCATAAGTTTTCAAATGTAGACCTCCTGACCAATTAGCGACCGTGATATACGTGTTGTAGGCTATTTCAAAACTGCAGTACAACAAAAGCGACTTCAAGATTGAGAGCCATTGCACTACAGACTTGCACTGTTGCAGATGACACGTTAACTTGACTGCGAGTTGGATTCCCATTCTACCTACTAAGCCCAACGTTCTTCAAACTCAAGTTAATTTACCCACCTCGATCAACCAAAGTAGACATGGTGCAGTAGTCACTGAAGTTTTGCATATCTGAACACGTCCACTCGGGTGTACAAAGAAGTACGTGGAGCATGTATAAACGAACGTGCGTGTGTACACAACAAACAACACATAAATCACTGGCATCGGCAACCTCCCGTTATCACCAAATGGACCCTCAGATAGGCATCCCAAATTGGTTACGCAACTGATAAGCCACGGTTGTTGCAGTATGGTGAGACGGTTACACTCAGACAATAGTATACACCTCTGCCTTTGTCCCGGAAAACTCGTTAACTATCGCACGCATGTAGTGCTTACAATAATAACAACTGATTAGCTGTTGACAGTTATTTTTCTCCTGTGCTTTCAATTCAATATGTGACGCATGTTGTTCTTCTCACAACTTCTTGTTATGGAATTTTGTCTGGTCGTAGACTGCGCAATGAATGTCTTACATACTCTTTTAGACTTAGCACCAGGAATTGCTGCTCATGTTTGACGGTGACCTAGGTTTGAGCTGATATTGTGATCTTTGGAAGATGAGTCGACTATTTCCAACTGCCAACCTGTACACTGGAACAAAACGTAGTCGTCATCTGAAAACTAGTGATCGTCAGACTTGTAGTGCTTGTTTGGTCAGACGGAGAAATCGAATATGTGGCAAGCCATTTTAATGCGGTGAAGAGTAATAGCCAGATCATCAGAATGTCCGTAAACTCGAGAAGGTATATTCGGTTACATTTTACAGTCACGTAGAATGGCGTGAACTGTTTGACTGTATACATTCTGTTTACGTAGTAATAGACAACATCGGTTCTTTACTGGTTGATGTGGACGCTGTCATAGGCGCTTTTTGGTCTGTGTTTTACAAAATTATGTTTATTCCCATAATATATGCTACCACAGCCGCTAAGGAACTGAGTGGTTGGTCTCAGGACCGTATCCATGATGCCTTCACAAAGATAAAGATTCCCTTTTCAGTTTCAACGGAGTACCATTTGTTTTCCTGAACAGTAGAAAAGTAGAGTGTATTTTTCATGACTGCCTATCAGTTCTGACTATGTGATCACAACGCGGTCCTCTTGGATTATTACGACATTATTCATTGATTTACTAACCCATATATTAGAGATTACTGGATAAGATTTATCGACATAATGTAGTGGTTTCTTTTTGATGTATCCGACAATTCATCTGAACTGAATAGGGAATGATTAAATGCTTTCTTTGACCATCTGAAATAGATCACACTAATCTCAGGAACCGTATTGTTATATTACGACTGTCACTCATTGCCGAAACAGTCCTCATCATTGACTGGTGTACGTCATTAGATTGCGAAACGTCTGATCTATGTGGACGTTTTCGGAGTGATACGTTAGATTGGTGATATTGCTGGGGTTAATGAAAATCTCCATCTGTAATTACTGTTATGGTACTATGAATGTTTTTAGCAGAATAGTTGCGCAATGTTCTGTGTTCAGCTGTTCTGATCTGAACCATCCTGCATAGTTTCAAAAAAAAACAGCCTGGCCTGATAAATGTGAGGAAAAAACTTTGACAGGCAACTTGTGTGCAAACGATTCATTCTGTTTTTGATTGATAGCAAGAATCTCACTGACCAAGTTCCATCGAAGCACGCTAGTTCGAGGCAGAGTTCGAAATTTCACATGTATCGTCCAAGAGTTATCATTTGTATGTTGTACAGAATGAATTTAATTCAATCAATTTAATCCAATATGCAGTCTATCTTTACTACTCCATACTACGACCAGTATCAACAGATTAAATTAACATACATGTTGAATATACTGAGTCGGCTCAGTTCAAAAACAGGATCAGTGAGATGTATCCAAAATTGGGTTACTGCCGTCAAACGGGCCGTCGGAATTAAATGGGAACAACATAATGAGGGGTCCTTAGGTTCAAAGACTTATGAATCGGATTAGTCCAGTCTGCTGGCATACGGATTCAGCAAGCTGACGCATCCCTACTTTGGAATCGCTTTGAGGATTTTCCAATCGAAATCGACCTTCGACATTTCTTATTAGTGAACAAAGAACGCACACTGCCACAACGCACCCGATACCAAAAACATTCACATAACAATGCCGCCTAACTCAACGACTGAAGATAGACAGATGACGAAAGGGAACATTCAACTTGAATTAGTGCTCAACGCTCAGGAGAAATGTACAGCCTATTTCATAAGCTATTTTTCCATCATATAAAAATCAGGGCAGATCGTGAAATTTGTGCTGCCACCTGTTTCGTCTTCAAATTTCAATCTACCAACCGAATAAACTTCGTCCGTACAGTCATTCAATTTGGTTACTTTTTCAAGTCATAAAACACTTCTGCTAAGGTTCACTGTGAAATTCTTTTCTCACTTGCTCATTATCCGTTTCTTGTCCTAGCGAGTACGCATTAAGTGACTGGGCAAAACAGAATCTTCTAGAACATGACAGAAATTGACGTACCGGAATAATTACATATACACATAGCGAACTCTAAATACCTCCTACAGATTGCGTGTCATTCCATCAACTTACCGAACAGAACAGATCTTGGAAAGCTTAATAGGGGTACATTAGACTTGTCTAATGTCATCGACTTCCGTTTTCTCGGAGACCTTGGAACCCAGGTGTATACAATAAAGCTACCCGATTAGTAGCTACAAGCTCTGTGCGATTCTGAGATGAAAAGAAGTCTTACGTCAAATGGGCATATCGGGTGTGCGTCTGTTTGCAGTTTTCTGACTTTTTAATTTACTAGGCAGTAAAAAAGAAACATATAGAAAATGATAAATTCTTTACAGTGTGAAAATAAAACATAAAAATACCCCATCTGTACCTGGTTCGCTCCATTTTAGTTCGGACAGGCTACAAAAAGTGTGTTTTGTTACCCTTCATGTGAAAAGGTTTAAGTTACAATCTACTGGATGGCTTCAACTGAACCAGCGAACCAAAACGCATCAACCAATGTGCTGTTGATCAGGAAATCCTAAAGGCTTTGGGATGGTTTATGAAAATTAACTGTCGGTTTAATGTAGTTTCATATCAATGCGCATGTGTTACTTTCCCTACAACTCTGCCTTTTACAGATCCACACTTAAATCAGATCGCCCTCATATCCACGTTTTAAACTGTGAAGTGCGGTTTCCATACTACTTGTTCACGATTGTGGCTGGTAAACGTGCAGGCTTAATCCTGAGACAACAAAAGTGTCAGCATACGTAATCCAGGAATCTGAATAGAGAGTTGCCTAGGTCCTATCGATACATTCTTGAATCACTTACGATAATCGCTGAAAGATCTGATGAATGTCAGCCAGCATCCCGAATGTTTAATATCGCTCGACATGTCATCCAAACATTTCGATTGGTCTTATGGAGTTAACTCTGAGTTTGGTTTAAAAAAATCACAACAAACCTTTCCACATGATCTTTTTAAAATCTATCCTTTGATGACTCGTAAAAGAAAGCACAGAATATATGTAAACTTTTGAGGTTTTACAGATATTCATTTCGATTTGTTGACGCTTCTCGTAGAAGTGAATTGGAAGAAACCACTAATTCAGTGCGAAATCTCACAAAATGCAAGCTTCGCTCCACTTTTATTGAGTGAGGACATTATTATCTTGCTTACGGTAACATCAACTTTTGGCATCATATTCACTTACTTACAATTGAGCATGTTACTCGCTTAATGGTTAACTAAAACGAGACCACACTATTAGTTTCAGGTTTCTTGTAAGGAATGTATGAAAATAGAAAGAAAGTTCTAAGTAATTTTGGCGCTCCATGAAATCGATTAATACTTTGTGAACTATTGATTTCTTTTCAGATGGTTGATCACTGTAAAGAAATGGAAACTCACAATACAAAACGTTGTCGAGAATTACTCGAGGTAAGTCATTTGCTCATATCTTATACGGTTTTCTTTGGGCACTTTAAGCATACTGGATGAAATTTGTAGGATTAAGTTATCTTGAATGATCTAGCAAGTATAGGACAGACGAGGCCCAATTATATAGTTTCTGCTGTGTGTAGGCTTACTTGGAAGATTGACGGTAGTACGCTGTCACACACAGCTGCCTTTTTAAGTAAATCTATCAATACCAACAACATTGTCGACGTCTCGTTAAACCTCGATATTGGAATAGAATAGTGGAAACGCACCAATTGGAAGCATCTTCATGATATTGCGTCTTCCATTGCAAATTGTCGTGACTTGTGAGTCTAAGACATACACGAGTGTGGATAAGTTATACCATCATTTATCTCTGAGTCATGTTTTTGTTAGCTATATGTTTCAAAAAACTCAAATTTGATACGATCAGTCGTTATTATCATCCAAGATTTGTATAAAAAAATCTTCAAGCATACCTCTGTGCTTACTTTAACAGTACCGAACATTTTTAGACGATTTTTCTACCCGCCGCACTGTCAATCAATAAACTATTTTCGGGCGTTACATTTGGGATACAAAACTCAACCTCTTAGAAACAGGGTAGCGCTTGGTTCTTTATGCGAACTGAAATGATACTTGGTGGTCACCAACATGTAATACTTCTATACGATTATCTCAGGTCTACGGCACTTGTGTATAAGTTTGTCACTCTCAACTTCAGGCCAGCGTTTGGCCCGGACATAACATGCAAGATGTTAGTATATTGTACCAAAGTAATTGTCACGTTGGATTGCTATCTGCGACGCACAAAAAGGACCGAGCCTAATCAACAGATCAATTTTTCACGACTGTGAGCCTTCAAGTTAAGACGCAGGTCTATCACTCAAAATCAATAGTCACTGTCATATATTATAAACAACTGTGTTTCGGGTGACTTTCATGACAGATTCCTTCAGGTGGTTGACTCGGTAATAATATATTGAGCACCTATCGTTCATGTTTTTTGCGCTTTCGCGTGCACGAAAAATTTGAACGACTCCTTGCATTTGTGACAAGATTTGTATTTATCAACTCAAACAATATTGAGATGGGATAGGGAATCGTACAAGTCCAAACAATCTCGACATGACTTATTCCTTCAGTTAGTGAGTTCAAACGAGCCTTTTAAACTTCCCTGGAAAGCTTTTATTGAATTCATCGTAAATTTATACTAATTTGACATCGCAACTTTCCGGCATAGGTGTGCGCTTGAGGCACTACGGTAGTATGACGTGACCGCTTCTCCGGAGATAAACATCATGAATATATTGGGATACCTCCTATTAACTAAATGCGTGCATTTTTGAGAAACATCGATGCGATAGAAGTTACACCAAGCCATTATGGTACGTACTCACGGATTCGACGCTGTTAGCCGTGTGTATCGTGTGCAAAACGATTTATACTAATAAAATGTAATGATACCCATCTAATTGGAGGTAAATAGAATAATGTGAGAAAGTAATATTTTGACTCTTTATCATAGGATGGATTGTTTAATTATTCGTATCAAAGTCACGAAAATAACCAGTTAGAACACTGAACGAGATGTAGCGTGACATCGTTTCTGTCCAGTTGAGTAGCCCAGATATATTTCACCACACTTATAACTCTACTGACAGAATGAAGAGTTTTCGAGAAGATTTGTAATTACGCACCGAGATTACTAACAATTTTAGGTTTAAGTCTTACATTTACACAGTCCAGAAGATAAACTTTGTTCACAATCTCAGCTGCTAACAGGGATTGGCCACATTTTCCTCGGTCAACAAACTTAGGAGTTTTATTTGTGTGAGGTTATAAGAGTTCTAAAGACCACACTGCATATCACATGTAATGTTGATGTTATTTTGTTGGTCTGCTCACGGCTACTTTCAACCAACCTTCTGGTGAGCAGGATTACCAAATCAACTTAGCGTGTACTGTCATCACATGGTTGTTCAGATATTCTCAATTCTTTACTACACGTCTGTTTGTAGTGTGTATGTGCAGTTGGATCTGGGATCTGGCCCACTGGTGCGGACGTTGTACACTGGCTCTCAGAATTTGACAATTGTTGTTTCGGCCAGTTGCTCCCCGACAACTGAACTGATTGTGCTAGCAGTACCACAAACTGTCAATATATAATCTGAAAGCCTGCAAGTTCACGATCAATAACCGAGGTAGGGAAAAGACAGCTTGGGTTTGTTAGACTTTGTACTGCGGACACAGGCGTCACATCTGGTGCTCAACACATTGTTCAGTGCTGTTGCGGACATTTAGAAGAAGCGACATTTTGGTAAGGTTGTGGACTATAACAGTCCTGACCGTCTTAGCAGACATGTTTACCAGAGTTCGCTAAGCAAGCTGAGGAATTCTGGCCGAGTACGCCTCGGAACAAGGGACTTTAGTAAAATCAGCGTATTTTCTTCATGAGCAAAACCGTTATATTTCCATAAAAATACAGTGTTTTTGTTTACTTCTGCCTCCATCATTCATTTGCACATTTGGTTCACAATTGTATTGCTACTGATGTGGTTATGCTCAACACTAACCTTCTATATAGAGCGCAACCAAATAATCACATAACGACAACAACCACTGAAGATTCCCGGGGTCATTCAGTCATTTTCATGCAACTCCTATATAGACCATAACTAGTGATCAGGTTATCAACAGCTCTCCTTTAGGCGCAATGGACTGATCACGTTACGTTGTTTTCAACATCACACTAATTATAAGTTTAATCTTTGAACTGTACCCGTGAATATAATTTCCTGGACTGCCTTTGATCTTGATAATGACTCACGAAGTCCCAGAATAATGAATAGGTGTTAATTTGTTGCGAACGAAAAGAACCGAAGAAAGCCAAACGTTGAGAATAATTGAGCTTCATGAAACATAAGAACCAACAAGTTCACGGATTCAGGCTGGCCACTGACTGCCACGCGTCGTCTTGTCAGAGGGCTTCTCCAACAATTAGTATGAATGGTCGCGAAAACTCCAGCCAGGTAGACGACACTTACCAACCATGTTCGGCGAAGCGGTCAAGGTTTTCGCATCCTACGAGCAAGTCATCTCCTGCAGACAGCCACAGAGTGCCAACCAGGCAGTTGAGCCAAGTGCTGCCTTTGGGTGTAAACCTGCTACACTATTGGCCCAGAAAATAAGGGTCGATGTTCCCATGTTTGTCGCTAGGCAAATCGATGATCAGCACACCGGTGACCAGGCCAAAAATGTGCCTGTTCTTCTCTTGTGTGATTCTCTCTGTGTTGTGAAATCCGTCACATTTTGAGATCCGTAAGCATCACGGATACGACAGAAAAATATATAATAGCTCTATGGTTGTCACATGGATTTCTGGCAGTCCTTTTAAAAATGAGATCGAATTTTTAAAAACATCAATCATGAGGCACCTATTTGTTCCCACCTACGAAACGTAGAAATGTTATTAGTTCAGGAAGTATTATCTTTGATGGCTGGACCAAACTTTTACATTGCTCACAAGACGTTATAAATATACTGACGTGACACCACAATCAGCTCCACTAAAACCGGAAAGGTGTTTCTTCTTGATTTGTCGCCATGGCTTACAGTAAGCTTTGGCATCATATGCAATGAAGGCTCTTTGTGAAAAAGTTCAACTGTAAGAAGTGGGCTATCAATTTAAAATAGGTTACATTTGATGTGTAGAAATATCATAGGTGAACCAAAGCTACCAACATCGGTCCAATTGATGAAGACCCTTCGGAGAAGCCCAGCGCCCGTTTGTGGCTGAATTGTTGGCTTCCGTGTCACAGATACATTGAAGAGGTCAGTACTGTTACCTGCGTTTCAACTACCATGGTTGACTACGGACGTAGACGCACAGCTAACATTAACGGATCTCCCAGATATATTTTGGACAAGTTATGTCGAATTCTCTTCGTATATCACATTTACAACTTATGATTAAATTGGAACTGGTCAGGTCTGCTTTACTGACTTTACTGACATGGTGGAACACAAAATAACATTCAGTTAGCTACCACTATGACGAATGTCAATGGTAGATAGATTTTTGCTCGTGTGTATGTGTGAACACATGGAAGCGTAAATTCTATTATGATGTTTTTGCCTATTTTTGACGAAGTTAACAGTGTGGCTCCTAACAGCGTGGACAAACATCTAAATGTTCAAAAATATATTTTGTTGAGAAAGTCTTGAAGTGTGGACATTGTTGGTCAGGCACTTGTGGTATCTGTTAGCCGAAACCGAGCCCTAGTGCTCCAATTGTTACCATGTGTGACCTCATCCAGCGTGCTGATAACGGTATATCGTTCCTCCGTCGAATGTGACGCATAACTTCTGATGAAATGGTAACCGTACTTGTTGGCTTACATGTACTATGACGAGTAAATGTTATTGACATTTTGTTACGCATTTTTAAGTGTGCACTCATTGAATCACCTGTTCCAATGAAGTGCGTTTTACGGTCCTTCTACTGTGAACCAAATAGCACTGAAAATAGCAACGTGTAAGATATCCGTCCCAAATCTAGTACGAATGAAGTCAAACAGTTTGGACCTGGTGTTTAACATGTTATTGATAAATGTATTGAGAATAACACAACGTTACGAGCAAGTCGTAATACTCTACGTTGAAAAGTAGATTATTACAACTTGCTCGTAACGTTGTGTTATTCTCAATACATTTATCATTAGTAAAATGTACTTCAAACCATGATGGCATTTCTTCGGAAAACGTCACAAAATTGTTAGAGAGTTTAGTAATTTATGGAGCCTATTTGATATAACGAAATGACACCTATCTCTAGCTATTTTCAAGCTGCTTTGGTTGAATTGAACAAAACTGCATGACAGCAATCCGACTCAGAATTAAACAATTTCATCCTCGTGGCTAGCGGATTAATCAAAGCAGAACAAATCAGACAGCTTTTGCCAGCGTTACTTATCAAAGCAGTCAATCCATCCATCAATTACTAAACTCTCTA
>LUCH01001360.1:50297-82103 GCA_013368495.1 Paragonimus heterotremus
GTGGTGTGCCCGGACCTGTTCGGATAAGCGCCTGGTCATGTCGAACTGCTCCCTGGTATCACAAAATATGTTAACTGATTCTTCGCCGATCGCAAGCAATCTAACGAGTTGCTGCCTATAGAATTACCTACCTGTTTTAACAAAAATGTATTTTGTGATTGTCATGCAGAATAAATCTTCGCTAATCTTAACAACGATTTTTATGCACATATGTACACTTAGTATCGTTAGTAACTTTTAGGACGAACACACAAATACGGTTTGTTGTCAACAAAAGTACTGTTGGTGTGCTCTGTTCATGTTCGTCAATAAACGTTGAATTCACGCTCGTGAATGCTAATGATACCTACCATTGCTCAAAGAAGCGTTGGAGTTAGCAACTGCAGTAGCCGTTTTGGCTGAACGGTTATTCCTGTGAGCTTGGTATTTAACTTATGTATGTTTCACTTGTTATTTAGTGAATGGATTTTTAACATACACTGAGGCCGTTTGTTGGTTTACAAGGAGAGCTGACATTTGTACTTTTTGTACACGGTTAACATCTCTCTTGAGTTGTTTACTTCTCTTTCACTCAAGCCGAAGCATGTAAACAAGAAATGAGGGGCCTCATTTGTTCACTTAATCAAAACAGCGAAAAACACCTTTCCGGAACAAATAAGCATGACGCTAACGTCATACCACTAAAAGAAATCAGTGTTGTTGGTCAACATTAGACTATCGGATAGAAGCTACATTCTACGTCCACGAAGTTGGTCTTCATTATTTACTCAGCAAAACATCCTTGATAGTGAAAATATCTGTGTTTGTGTTTAACAATAACAGAGCGAATAAACTGGTCGATTTCGTTTCGTACTACTCACGTTTCCGTGCTATCGTTAATGCAGGGTTACTTTATATCTAATTAGTGTGGCTACTGATTTCCGCCATCAAATTATCCCCAGTTGATATTCGTTGAGTACGATAGTCATTTGTTGTGCTCACGTAAATGACAGTGCAATTACATCCAAGCCATAATAAAGTTTGTGACAGAATGGTATGCTGTTACATTTGTAGCAACACTTCGAACTACTCCAAGGGATAACTATGGCAAATGCAATCAAACCCCAAAAGCCATCCAACAATAAGTGGATTGGGGCCTGCTTCAAACTGTGTTAACCAGATAAGTTCGTTGAAATGACAGCTGTAGTGTGCACGTTAAACACATTCAGCCTCACAAGCATCCGTTTTCATTGAGTGTCAATTCCAATGTATCACCCAGTACTCTACTACTCACTCTACTGCCTAGTGACGTCCTTGAACCAACGCAGAGACTTTTGAAATTCCGGGAATGCAAACAGACAACGTCTTAACTAAAACGTTTCAGTAGGTAACTGATGCAAAAGTAATACAATGAATATACCAAACAAACCAAGCAAATCTACGATCAACAGAACCTCACGACATTCCACCTGGTTAATACATGAATAAACGATCTGTATGACCTAATGTGATGGTTAACTGACCATGTAAGGGATTCCGAGGTTTATGCAAAGCGGTAAACGGATCAGCATTAGCAGTAATGTTAATGACATCAAAAAACTCCTGTCCAAAATCATTCTATCAGTCCAACGGTAATTTCAAACTGAATACCAGAAAAATTTGACCTCACCCTTCGCATTCAAATAATCCTTCTGATTAGTCCACTTCATGGTAAGTTTTTGCTATTTTTGGACCTGGAAGACCACTAATAGTTAGTTCATTATTTCATCTCAGACAATATTCCGTACGAATTCCGCATAAAAACATGGTGTTCGTTATAGTACCTATGAATTGGAATGAGAAACGTTTGCGATTTCGTGATATCTGATGGAGACTCAACAATTCCGTGTACAGAGCATTGTAAGCGTTAATTCAACGTTTATGTTAAGCAAGTTTATAGCAACTACACGCACATTCTTCAGGATGTTCACCAGTTCGGAAATACGCTCAACCTAACGTGATCGCAATATACTACACACTGCACTGGACAGTTCAATAATCCAATCAGACGTCGTCTTTAGTTGTTTTTCAAGGATATTCCTGTGAACTTGTTCGAATCATTCTTGATTTCGGTCGCACGTTCTGAAGCACGTCGATGTAGCTGATTAAAGACACTTTCGAAGTGATTTCAAACAATCTTCTCTATTTTCGGTTCACTTATTTTTAGTGCAATTTGAATTTTCAAAACAAAAATATAAAGACACACCTTTAATTTCAACATGGTAACATCAACACGGTAAAACTTTCTTTTATGGCTAGCAAACTGGAAACATTTTCTATTTTCAATATTGTATTAATTATAGAAAAGTTTGAAAAGTGTATCGTCTAAAAAATTCAGCAGTTTCACTCAACGCCACAATTAAGACATCCAATTCGAGTGTCAAATCATTTTCGCCAATAGCTTCTGCTCTCGTCTGTTTTTGCAAAATACACTTCATTCGGGTTTGTTTTACCCATAAACGTCAATTATATCTGTTTCTCATGTCAAGTCCTTAATTCCAGACGCTAGTGTTTGGTCATCCATAAATTTATCATAAGTATGGCCCAGACTGTTTAATGGCGCACTTCAGTTCTTGCAAGCAGCACTTACATTGGCGTACCACTGTACAGAATTCGTGCCGTTTTTATATCTGTGGTAATTCCATAAATATAGCAGAGTAATTTGCGTTAAAAATCACTAAAACAAGAAAAGAGTGGTCCTCTGTTTCTTTTATTTCTCACTGTTTGTCAAGATTATCTTTCAACTTGGGATTGAATTCAACACAGCACGAAAGCGAGAGTGAATTTTGAATGTTGTAATTAAAAAAGGAACTTGTTTGAAAGTGTGTCAGAAATCGTAAGATCGTGCCATTTTGCGATGCTATCGATCGGTTCTGTTTAAAAAAGTTGTATGCATGCTTACAGTTAGCGCCGAACGCACCTGTTGTAGTGGCAAATATTATTCAGTTGGCGTGTGACAGAAAATAAAGAATGATCCCATTTTCAAAAGACCAGTGTTACGTAACTGGAGTTACAGCGGTAATGCAACTGACGATCACACAAATTGGTGTTATTCAGCGCTAGCATTGTGTGTTTCCTTGGCATTATTCACTTTCTGTGTTTTGCGATACTATGAAATAGAAGGTTCTTAGTGAAATGTAGTCGAACTAGTGTGAACTGATTTGTAGGGAAAACAGAAATTCTGTACTTGATGTGTATTGGCTTCATTAGCAAGTGCCGTCAACATTGACCAGAATGACCGTGATTGAGCCGCATTTCATTGGGAGGACAGAAAGCACACATTACTCACTGTGAAATATTGGATATTCATACAGTAGATATATAGGTGTTATGAAGTATGCGATAGGAAGATGGTTCGCAGAGTAAACTAGTTTTTGAGAGGAGCAAAGCCTAGTATAATTTGTGTTTAAAAAATGCTGAACAGCTGCTTTTTTAATCTCTGCTGATTTTTATGCATTTTACACCGATAACGTGCGAGGATAGTAATAACCGGAACGGTTTGGAAAGTACTTTGAGTAACCAAAGGTTCATAGGAATATACAGTACTCTCTTGGGAGGAGGGCAGGAATGTTGAATATATCGCGAGGATAAATAAGCCAGTTGGCCAGGTTATCACGGCAGTTGAGTTTAGCGGAACTGATTTATTTTGTGAACACAGTAGCAAGAATCATCCAGACTGAATGGGGGTTTGTACAAGCGGAGCAAAATTATGAGTAGCCCTGGATGACAGTGATTCGAACGTGAAAACACAAATCATAACGAGTAGTTCAGTATCATGAAATACAGTCAGTTTGTACTTTAATTCAAGATCCCAAGTTCCTTGCTTATTTTGTGAAAATAGAGATGCAACATGTATCGTTTTGCTCTAATCGGTTGCAGATTGCATAGAAATTTCACATAACATCTGACTCAACTAACCGAAGTGGTTTTAATCTTCCATGCACTAATGGGACAACTCATTTCAAAATCTGGAGAATGGTTACGTCAGCGTCTTCCTGACCGATGTTGCCGGATTAACATTATCTGAAGAAGAGCTAATGGTTTCATGCTGCATCTACTCAACAGCGCTTCAAAGAATTTGCCCGTGTCAACCTGGTTATCTGATGTTTTATATCTGATTTGTTTGGTAATCAATGGAACTAAGGTATTCGAGCATGTGACTGTCAACAGGTGGTTTTTTAACATTGTACTCACCGACTACTCGGAGATATGCTCTGTCACGAGTTGATAAAAGCTTTGATTTGTTCTGTCTATGTACTCCGTACTGTAATTGCAACAGAAGTGATAAATTCCGGGTAAAATAACATAACTGATTGAACATACTCCTACGACTATGAGCCAACCCCTCAGTGCATAACAGGGCGCACAACTAAACATATGACAAGCGTTCTTTAGCACCCTTGTCAGCTTGTAATTCACATTTGAAGTGTTTCTAAAAAAATATTTTTTCCTCTGAGTAAGGTGATTTCCTGTTAATGTGTGTATTCAGAAACTCTCCTAAACAACAGTCATTCACCAGCATTATTAAAGGAGGTTTTTTCTATTGCTGCCAGGGGATTTGCTGTCAACCTTATTCTGGCTTTGTCAAGCACTGCTCAAATTAAGTAACGTTTGTACACAATCGGTAGATAACCAGCTGACTGCGTATACTTTACTTGTCAGACTGAAATTATTGAAATTTTATCCCTGACGAGTTATTTATAATGCGCGATGGATAGAAGAGATCTCTTGAATGTACTGCGTCAGATTTAAAAGCTGTTATGACATTGGTTGCTTTTAGGAATATGCTCTTGGCTTCAGTAAACATATCTGGTAGTCTGTAACCCTTAAGAATGTTGAGTGTGATGCGTGGACTTTCAGTGTTTTGTACCAGCAACTCATGGTTTTCAGGCCTCTCTTTCTGTGTCACGATTTCATATCGCAGAATTAAATCTCCTCTCTTGTTATTGTAGCGTTGTGTTCATAACCTCAATACACATCCAATAACATTCACATTAGAAAAAGAACTGGAAGATATTTATGCCAAGACAAACTCCACAATCTCTTAGATTACTGGATGGTATGGGAAAATCTTGTGGGGTATTCGGAGGACTCGGTGAACAATAATCTATGCCCAGTCTAACATGCAGAAGGCTCATCTCCTCAAGTTCTTTAGTACTGTATTCAAGAAAGCTGCAGCATAGATGCTTGCTGTGTTTGCCTGACGTTAAAAGAAACTACTTTTTCAGACAAGCTATACCATCTACTGGGAAGGTTTGTAAGTTGAATGGATGGCATCCGGTATTGAAGCATGGACGGTGCTTGTGATGGTAAGCGACACTATACGTGTTAGCTTTTGGTGGAGCACCTCATAGAGTCTACACGTAGGTTATCACATAATTAGGTTCGAATTGACAACCCATCTAACTTCTGAAACATTCCACTCGGTTTACGTCAGCGATCAAAGCAGAAAACAGAAGGGAGTTTCAACGCCGTACCAACGATGAACTACATGATAATCAAGAGTTTCATCGGCCGTAAACATTGGTTGGTTATACACCCATTCCATTATATCACACAGAAACCACTCCACTACCCATGGGGTGACCACCCCACAAGACATCTTGACGAATTCACACTACCACTGTTGGACACTGAAATTTCTCTACTTATAGGGCTTTGGCTTGGCTCGAGTGAGTCTCGACAACTTGAAGCTGAGACGTGGCATTTAGTCTGCTTTCTGAGCTACGAGTTTACAATGTAAAATTTCAAAGACCTACCTGTGACCTCATACCTCACTTAAAGCACATAGTTCTCCTGGACATTCTGTTCCTGTCGGTGGTTCGAGCGCACCCGGAACGAAGCTATTCTGTAATAACACTTCTTTTAAAGTAAAAATTCTGCCGAACTACTCGTCATTAACAATTGTTTGGGATATCGCAAATACACTATGTGAACCTATAATCGTAAACCATACTGTCAAATATGATTGTACCGTTTTTCCCATTAATAGACAACGCCTTCTGTGACAATTGCTAACCAGTGACTACCCTTGGTAGTTCCAAGTCGTTTATTATCTTCAATACTATACTCAACTTGTTGAAGAACATTAACACTGTCAGACCCTGTTACTGTTTCTCCCAATGTCCGTAGATTCCTCGATCTCTAAGCTATCAAACGTTCTTACAGCCTTCCATAAAATTTGCATGATTCTCAATTTCGTTATCGCGTACTAGGTGTTACTGAGGTTTGTCTTCACTATGTGGTGGAATAGAGTAACGGAGTTTGCGACCTGGGAAAATTACCTCTCTTGTATATACTCGGGGACCTTTGTGCAATCGAATGGAATATTTTCTTCGTTTATTGGTGGGGTTTGTTCGATAAATTATGTGTTTTTAGTTGATTTAAATGTGTTAAACAACAACTAAAGTGAAACAGAAATTCTCAAGCTTCTAATCATAAGATGGAATGGAAAAATCCAGTCGGAAGAACTTTGGAACCAGATAATGTATACTTAGATTTCTGTTGGACATCGCAAAATGAGTTGTCGAATGGATGTTACATGAATACTTGTCAAACTAAGTAGGCAAACCAGCATTTGTAAACATGACTACAGACAGAAATGAAATGACAGGAAAAATGACAAAGAGCACATTTTCACCGACTAAGAGTCAAGTCTAAATGAGCAGACGGCTTCAACGATTGACTTTTCATGGCGCCCTACTGAATTGGCTTCAACGGTTGGCTCAACGGAAGCCTATGTTTATTGGGCCAGTGATGTCAAAATGAAACCTACTTTGATCTACTAAGATTTTAATGTGGATATGTGTCTTAAAATCCTCTATAGTCCGTAAAATCGAAAGCTGGATGGGTTTGGTATGCAAACTCGGCAGTGCTTGTAACATTTTGGCCTCAATAATTTTTTGAAACAGTGAATTTTACTAGGGAAAGCATGGTGTATTTGATGGACAAACTTAGATTAAGTCAACCCCAACTTGCGGACTTGCTTCCGCGTCAGAAACACATCTGGATGTGTAGCAACTCACACTTGAGTCCGTCGTTTTATTTTACTAGTTAGATGAACCTCATCGATGAGGTCTGGCAGCAAACTTGCATATCTGTCTTGAAGTGAAAACACGCCAGTAAGATAATCATTAACTGGAAATATTTGACCGTAAGTAGTTTAAAACATTTCAACAAGAAGCAATGACACTTAATCGCTTTCACAGTCACGTGGACGCGGGATGTTATTAGTCTAAAACCGTTTAAAATAGCTGTTTCGAGTTGTTGTCAACAGTCAGTTCTCAGCAGTTTCAGGCTTACAAGAAATAATCACTGTAGCCCAAAAGAGGAAGGTGCACGCAGCATGTCAATTAATCTTTTGAAGCTCAGCTCCAAGCAACACTTGAAATCAGTGAGGTAATGTCAGTATGCGTATAGAGATCGATGGACCTGAGAGCCGTGAAGTATGCCATGTTGAAAAACTGCTGCTAAGTAATAAATCAGCTGGAATAACAATACTTCCATTGAGGATAGCTTTTCAGCCATGGCGACCATAAACATCTGAAGGGTTCCTATTTCATGGTGACCACTCGTGAGGAACACAAACAGGGCGTTTCAGAAAAAGTTGAAAGCTGTGACAAGACCAAATATGTTTGTCCATACTTCATCTGCATGTGGAAACATTTGCAGTGGCACGTTCTGTAAAGAAGTGTCAATCTACTGTAATGTGTTTTGTTGCCATTATGTTTCATATTTCACTCTTGCTAAGACTGAAGCTTGGTGGTCGTCTCTTTTGAAATCACACTCAGATCATCCTGAAAATAGTTGACCTTTCACAGTAAAACAAAAGCTGCTTTCTGCCTAAATTCCTGACGTAAGCTGGAGCAGTATTGGCTTTAAAAACGGGAAGACTTCATGAGATGTGGTTACTTCTTGCTTGTTTGCTCCACTTCTGTTAAGATGATACTTCTTGAATGGGTGGTGAGACAAATGCCTACAAAGATTGTTTTGCTGAAGAAAACTGAACGCTTCTTACTTAAGTGAACTGATTTTCAGAAAGGGATAGCTAGAGAAAGCAAAAATTCACCTGAACTGTACGAGGTTTTGTGATGTCAGGTTAAATGCAGACTCGTTTTTAGCAATCCACAATGGATACTTGATGTTCCGGAACGCAGATTCCAACAGCCGTGATGTAAACTTTCAGTTCAGTTATCCGCTGATTTCGTTGAATTTTACACGGGAACAGGCTCTCACATTTGTTTGTCTTTTTTTCACGGTGGAGCAAATTTTTTATCGCTGTTGCCCGAACAAAAACCCTTTGCATTTGCTGTGTAAAAACAGCACGATCACGTCATGCATATTAATAGTCATTCTAGTGAACGGTATCGAACTAATCCGTTCGGAACCAAATCCAATAATCACGTTGACAGGTGTGACAATTCGTTCACACGCACGTACGTCTACTCTACAAAAAATTAAGTGCACGAGAAAACCGAACCATACATCTGAATGGCGTTTTGTTGCGTAATGCTTCGTACAGATTTCGTGGTCAAACTTTACTGTGGTTTTGCTATAACTTTCATCCTGTTTCATACGACGTTTTATATGGTTAGAGCACTGAGGACTAGTCTGTTCTTCAAGGTAGATCTGTTGCAAGTGTATGGCACAAGTTTACTTTCATCCGGCTTAATCTGTAACATAATTAACCATGATTCAATTGGGGCTCAGCAACTAACATATCTTTGCGGTTATCTCGTGAGAGGAAAACCGGAGTTTATGCATCGTCTGTATCCTCGTTAAGCACTGTAATAATTGTATGATTCTAGGTAGCACGGAGTGCGGACAATTTTCGTCTAATATATATCGGTATCTTCTAGGAACTGTCCAATACAACAACCGCCTATATGTTGTTAAGCAAAAACACTGACTGTTATTTTTGACTCGATTATGTGCTAAGTTGTCCGTGATCTTGGTCGCCAAATCTTTATTATCCATGTCAGGATGTGACATGTGAATACAAAATTAGTTTGTGGTTTGATGTTTTAAAAACAAATGTTCCGATTCAAGGACATTTCTCAATTAAAAAGAAGGTTGTGTCATCGAAGTTCAAGAGAAATTCGGTTGCCAAATCAGTTTGAAAACCCAGTGTTTTGGTTGGTTCTTATTGATTCTGTTCTATTTGAATTCGTTTTGAATCCCACATAGACATATTTAGTGCATCACAATGATTAAATCTAATATGTTTGGGCTCACAGCACGCTGTTGATATGCCATTCTTATCACAGTTTACGTCATCTGAATGGTTTCTTGATTTTATCTTGCAACCAACGAATAGCAAACGGATGTTGGTTTAGAAAACTAACATAAGCGATTGTCACAATCAGCTGTAAACTTACAGTATATTTACAAACGCAAAAAATTTGCTTTGAACGAAAATTAACAAAAATGTTAACAGGAGGTGTGTATTTGTCACTTAAACTAGTGGTTCGTGTTTAATCGAAAATTCAACAGTCAGAAGGTCAATATCAGTTGCCTGTGCACATGTTTGACCGATTTGTAGAGAAAGAGAAACAACACTCAGTAGTCAATCGGTGAGGTTGTTTCTTCTCACTGAACAAACGTTTATCAGACAACACTGAATGACTTAATTGACCTGGTTTTGCTGTCTTACCTGTGTTACATTGAGTGACGCCAAGTTCACGTTGTAGTAAGGAACGCACTTGTAACAAATGTCAATGCCGAATTCCTTTTTACATTAGGAACCATTTCATTTTAAACGGCATTCAAATGTTGTATCTTTTAGTTTCCCTTACGTTATTTCAATATCTAAGCACATGCACATGCCTCACTACTGATAAACAGTGTAAGTAGTATACTGCGGTCGCTCAGTCTTACTACACCAGCTCTCATACCGATTGTGGCTGGTACTACAGCACAAACATTGGTCCTGGTTCAGTTGTTCCATTGGCTATAGTCTCAATGGAAAAACTGCCGTTTTCTTTCTCGGGACACTTATCTCTGCATGTTAACTCAGAACACGAGTGAAACTAGCTTGTGGGTGACTATTTATTCATAATCGTGGCCCTAGAAAAAGTTTTGCATTGAACATTGTTTATCTCATATTTATTCATGAATGTCCCCGTTCTTACATTCCGTTGTAGGTATTAACTCGACAACGAACTCTGTTTGAAAAAACACGTAAATACCTGAAAGATAAGTGGAAGGCTGAAGTGAAACGAATGATGGATGCTGAGAATGTTCTGATCAAAACAAAGTCTGGCTATTACCAACGATGCCAAACAGGCGTGAAACTACGTGAAGAATTGGCCGCGGCACAGAATCTTCTTAATGAACTGAGTGCCAGCATGTCGAATATTCCTATCGCAGGAGCTCTACTATCCAGCGCTTCATCAAATCTTTCTGGAGGTTCGAACACGTCTACACCACTGCCTACCACTTCCGTTTCTTCGAGCAACTCTGGAGTGACTCAAACAGTGGGTAGCGTCGCCAGCTTGGTACAAGAAGGAGCCGACGTATCCTCGGATGTTAACACAACACTGGCCGGAACTACTACTTCAACTCAAGTCGCCAAACAGAAAGCCAAAGTAGAACGTCTAGAGAAACAACTAAGCGATAACGACAAAAAAGTGAGCCATTTAGTTATCGTTCAATTATCGTTCAGTCCGTCACTGTCCCAATAACTAAATTGATGCATTGGTCACGTTTTATGGCATTTTACTCGACAGTCCGATTCGGCTAATTCGTCGGAAGTCATAATTGCTCTTTGTCTGAGCTGAAATCATGCAACGGGGTTTGAAATCGGGCAGGCGATAAACTCCAGTCTGATGGCATGTAAGTCAGCATAAGAACTGATTAGTGGACAGTTAGGGAGATGAACAGTGGTCAAAACGAGTATCGGTCAGAGTTTCAGACACTTGGCAGTCATTCGGGTAGACATCTCCAAACAAATTGCTATATTTCATGATTATCTAAATATCTGCGTGTGAACGTGACATGTTATGAGAATGTGACTCAAATCTAATTGCGTGTGATGTACATTGACGATGCGACACAGGTAGCGATGAGAGTTTTTCGAAACGAACAACGACTATTCTGTAGATTGTCAAAATTCATTTTTATGACATTCATCAGTCTTCGATTTGCCTAGCCCATTGTGCGCTCAGCAAGTATTGAATGATGACAGACGGTGAAAATCAATGATTCCCAAATTGCTCAGTTTATGGTGACCGACTTGGTGTAAGAAATAAAATTAGAACCGTGACAACTATTTATGACACAATCCCACTAAAAATGGATAAATATTGAAGAATTCAGTGAGATAATTGAACTTGATTCATTCATATCAACTTACAAGAACTAAACTGAAAGTCAGCTGAAATAAAATTCACACAACATCTAACTAAAAATGTTTAACCATGCCCTGTAGCCATCTTCCTACACAACTTCTTATCAGTGGGCCTTTTTGTTTTCAATTTACACAATGTGATAAACCTTTTCGGGCTGTTCTTTGCCACCGGTTTCGAATGTAAGCAAAATCCTGCGTCAAAACAGGTTTTTCGTTCAAAATTGATGATTCTCAGTTCCGTCCTATCCCTCAGTGATTACACTTTCTTTCACATTCATATCTTTCTGTGCATTAGTTTCCGAGATCGGAAAAACTATGGAAGTCCACGAGCGACCTTTCATTCAGAATAAAATCACCACATCTATAGTAACAAATGCGCTGAGAAATTCCCATGTGAATTTATCAGATGAAGATGACGAAATAGTATGATAATTTACGAACTTCCATCAAATGGTATTTTTAGAGCGAATATACGTCTTAAGCGCCTGACCATTCAGTACAGGCTAAACTGAACTAAAGTTCATCGCATCTGAGCTTAATGAGAGTCAACTAATATGCAAATAAGATAGTGAAAATTATTAGAATTTTTTACGACATCTTGCATAGTAAACGTTGATTGTGGCGTATAAGAGAAACGCGTCATAAGTATGAATTAGTCCGATACCTTTTGATCTTATTTAAGGCAGTGCAGTTTATTACGTTTGTACGAAAATCACTACACCATATGAAAATGTTTTGTTCTCAGTTTTTTTATCAAACAAATAATATTAGCTGTTATTTGGTGTAATGAGGCTCACAGGTAAACAAAGTGAAACTAGCACGTTAGTAAAGCAATACCTACAGATGGACGGCAAGAATAGTGCTGTGCTATGCTGAGAAAAGACTTTTCCACTTCAACACACTAATTTGTCACGAAATCATCACGTACTGTTGTCTGACAACTCGTTGACCAAGTGTTCAGAAACTAGGCAAATTGTAACTAACTTCATAGCTGATGGGAGGCGGATTACAGTTTAAAACCAATCACAATCATGCTACTTCCCAGGGATGGAGATCTAAGCATCGTGATGCTTGTGAATACAGAGTATGAGGGAACACGAAACAGAATTGCCGACCAATTCCACAAGGTAATTCTGCTGAGGTAGAAAGTCGCTTTCCCCATTTTCTGAGTTTTAACAATTATACCACCAGTTTACTCGAAAAAGACAATGTTAAAATGGAAATAAACCTCGTTCAACTGGATAAAATTAGACTTTCTGAAGAAGTGCCCACGATAGAGCATCAGCACAGTATGATGAGTCTATCGGTTCACGAAAACAAAGGGCATTCATACAGTACCAAAATTCGTTTTAATGTGGAGACTATCCACTAAATGACTTCGAAAAACTTCCTTCGAAAAAGAACTCACTATACTGCAGACAGCCTGATTATATACTTTCACATGAATTTATCTTATGGAATTAAAGTTGTGTGTACTATATAATTCATTGTATCAAGTATCAGCTGTGGCGAACAGGTGGATATTCGACATAACGCTTGCGGAATGTGGCCAATGAATCACATATTAGATCACAACTCTCTTTCAGAGGGAGATATACTCAAATGGTGGTTTGGAGTGTGAGAGTTAGGCTCTTGACTACTGTAGCAACATTTACACCTCATTGGCAAACACCAAGTATTGGAAACTGACTCAATCAGACAACGTATTTGAAGGACAGTTACCGTGTTTAGACGTGCCATACTCTGCTATAGCTTCCGACTACCTGATTGTACCTCAGCATGAAGAGAAAACAAAAGTGACTCTCAAACTGGAAATTTTTGTTTTCATCGTAAACTCCGACTAAATCTGAGATATTTACAGCTGTAGCATAAATTTCCGTTTAATTGGCCCTCTGCTGTAATATTCTGTATAGACGGATAATCTGAACTGCCCAGTGGTTAATCGAGCTGAGAAGAGAGTGTTAGTAGTTTTGACAGCTTTTAGGCAAAGCATTTGGTCTCTTGCAACCACGTGATCGGTAATCGACATTTTTAGAAATGAGCTACCGCACGGCGGTAGTCGACTACTCACTAACATTTCCATCGGCGGCACTGGCACATAACGGGTGTATGTTTCGTCTCATGACAAAAAACTGATCACGTGAATAACGATTGCATTGGTTTTGTATACTACTAAACCAAACATAAAAGAAAACGGCCTTGACACAACCATTCCCAGTGCGAAACGTGTACCTTTTGGGCTGAGTGAAGCCAGATAAAGTTGGTTTTGTCTTCCTGGCAAAACGTTTAGCACACGGCAGATCTCTATTCTACCGTTTTTCACAGTATTCGCCAAATCTGCCATCAGCGTGTCTTTTCAACTTCTGATGTATAAGTGGTAGCTATGAAATATTTTATAAACCATCAGTTTCTCTGTCTTCTCTTGTCTTTCTATTCTTGTTCACTGTAATTTTCCTCTATTGTTGCACGCAAGGAACATTGTTATTTACGCGGTCAATCGTTGTTTTTAAAATAAACACCCAAGTCTTATGATGGTAGTGCTCTTATGAAAAAGTAATTTCTTAAATCACCGTGTGAAATTTTTCGAGAATGTCAGGTGGGACCAGTTTGCGAAATAACCTTAATTAGCTCCATTGGGTTAATGGATTACGCATGACTCTATGATCGACGTGATGTTGTCCACATAAATTTAACATCACCCTTGGGACCACTTGTTGACGAACTTAATGCGGGCTTTGTTTTATTAGAGTCAAATTTAGAGCTTCAGAGTTTCAGAAGTATAACAAAAATATATCCCATTGCTATTTTTTTTACAGCGATTATGCATAAATGTTAGCATCACATGTGGAGCTGCTGTCCCCAGTTATGATTGGAGAGAAATTAAAACTGTCGATCTTTTCTTGTACGTTCATCTCTTGGTAACAGATACAATACCAAGTAATTTACATGTGTGTTAAGTCCACCTACGAATTCGTTGTTTTGGTTAAGGACCCTAGCGAAGGATATCCTGATTCACGTATTAATCCTTAGAGTTCGAGGCCTTTCTCGTGTTTCCATACGCAAAGTTCATGATATCAGTGACGGGTGCTTTTTTATGATATTTTTTTTCCTCCCACAGGAAATCGAACAAATGTATGCTTATCGCGAGTCCGTTGAGACAGCTAACAGTCGACTTTACGATCTCGAAAAAACCAAAGTGAGTGGAATACAATGGCAATAGATTTATATTGCTCTCCATAGCGTGATAATAAATGAGAAAGTCGCAAGGTACAATAATTATGCTGTTTGTGAAAATCATGGTGAAAAATCCACGGTTGGAAACTGTTGGCCTAGTCTGTGGGTACAATCTGCTATCTTTTGTAGGTTTGTCGAGTGACCTGACTGCAGTTGTCAGCACAGTACTCACTTTGCCAAGTAATGTACATATGACTGCGCTTTGACACACTTCTTCCTATGTACGTTGTGAATATGGGTAACTTGGCTCAGGTTGCTGCTGATCACCGTAATGAACACCGTTCATTTCAAACCAATCCAGTTTCCGATTAATCAATAGCAAAAAACTACGCAGTGCCTAATTTGACACCAGACATTTAACAATTATCAGTTGACAAACGGATGCTGTCGAATAGTGACATTCTAGAATCTCTACAAACGACAGCCAGTCACACAGCACTGACCAGCCAAAATCGCCTAAACTATGTCACCTTTCGACTATCACACGATTTCTCTCATTAACTCGTCACCATCACAAAAAGTAACAAACGTGTATCGGAGAGTGACAGGGTGTTATTTTAGTAATTGTACACTAAAATATATTCATCCGTAGGTACTGAATAATGTGAATGAATACGAATCATATAAAAGTTAATTTTATTTTTGAAGAAAGTTGGAGCAGCTGGTGAATTTCTGTTGAAACAAATTAGTGGAATATGTATTGTTATTGATCGCGCAAAACCGTTCCCATTTTGTAAGAAGAAGCAAGAGAAGACCTAATGTGTTCTATATTTATCCGGACATGCAACAACCACTTTAGTTCACAGCTGGTATTTGCAGTATTTCACATTCCACTAAATTTACTTGCTCACAGTGTTGACAACAAAAGTTTAGAAGCTCTGGGAGATACACTTCAGATAGCGGACCAGAATTTGCTTGATTGAGCTTGCTGGTAGCCCAAGTCTCAGTGTAGTGGGGAGGAGAGGTCGTACTTCATTACTCACACCACTGCTATTCACTAGTTAGGTTAGAGCATATATTTTGACGTTGAGGTAGTCGCAGGAGAAATACAAGAAGATGTATTGGAGTGCAACATCACATGGAATGGTTCTTGGTGCGTTAAGTAACGTAAAGGAACTGGGCACTTTTGTCTGTGAAAACCGTGACGGTCTGGGTCCAATACCGTGCGCAGATGAGTGTTTTTGTTTGTTGTCTTGTTGAAACGCTAAACCCGTGTATTGCTTTCCTGATTAAATAAACCCTGAGCCATCCACATTCTTGGCTCAAAACATCAGCAGGTATTTATGGGTTGCGATAGCGCAGTTGAATAACGAATACATATTGTGAATTACTAACTAGACGTCTACAATGAATAATACTTCTATGCTGAATTTTAATGCCCATTTTGTAAACCCACTATGATGTAAGGTTTATTTTGTTGTAGACCCGTCGGTTTGATTCAGTTGACTTTCTGCTTAGCTGTACACAAATTTGTGTGCATCTTGATTGGCCGCCATCACCACCCATCTGGAGACTGTCTTTACTCGGTCCCCTTTACTTTCTTAAGTACATTTGCGTTTGTGTCCCGTACAGGATAAACGGATATACATCTCTTGATAATATTTTCTACAGTGCATAATATGATGGCACTAAAATAAACTATTATTTTCTGGACAAATGGTCTAGTCATTATGTGGTAGCGACATATCTGGCACTGACTCACATTCGCACTGCTTCATTTGATGTTCATTTAGTTTGTGGCTATTATCATGTAACCACTTGGCCATTGAAAAGGACGTGCAAACTCCAGTGGATCGTCATAGTCACACACAGTTTTAACTGTTGACACCCTAATGGTTGTCAACCTTTCAGTGCATACCACATTGGAGTTGGTGGTTTAGACTAAAGATTAAAAACAGAGTGTTCATCAAGTCTTTTAAAACAAGTTTGTTGCCAACCGGTCCTTATAATCAGACATGTAAAAGTGTGACGTTTCGGGAAAGTAACTCTTGCTGACTGCCTTCGTTTCCAAATATTTTTCGGACTGTTCAGCGTCTTCACATTGTAACCTTGCCACATGGATCCGTTCAACTTCCAATATCCTGTCCCCACGAAATACAGTAACGCGCTAATCCATATACCAGAATACAAGTGAATAACTTTGAACTGGTACATACTTCTCTGTTGAATTCAACTAAAACGCCGTCATGTAAACTGAAACTTTTCAGTTTGTTAGCCTGGGTGAAAGCAACCAAATGCCTGGTCATCGGTTATTCTGTTGAAGAACGTACGTCGCTTGTCTGTTGCGACCCCTAACCTGACAGATTGCAGTTAATCTTCACACAATTTTGTTGCATGCAACGTCCACTTCATGGCTCATTCTCCTCTTGCGTGCACTCAGTGACCTAAGCTGCGGTTTTTACCATTCATTGCTGTTAGTCAATATGTCAAACGTGAACTCTGTGCTGTTCAAGTCCATTTGTATTGTGGTTTGGCTTTTCTTCTGTTTCTCTCAGTTCAAGTGGTTTTGTCGGTCGTTCATCCAATCCACCCTGTACGGATTGTTCGCGTGAATAATAACCGAGTTTTGTGAATACTGAAAGTGAAGGGGCCAAATTATAAGGTTGCCAGAAAGTTCTGTTGAACACAAGAGGAAAAAACGTGAAATTTGAGCGTATTGAGTAATTGGCTAAAGGGAGCATATTTTCCATAATTGGGACAAGAAAGACAGTAATACAGTTTTGGGTTTTTTGTCATTGTCTTGTAAGAAAATACTGTGGATTCGCGATGAGTCGTTGAAATAGAACACATAAGTGAGTGTCATAGTTTTGACATTTGGATAGGAGCAACCTCCAAGTTGATCGGTTAACTATGCTTTTTGCATACTCGTAAATAACTAAATGTCCGACTGACATCACTGACATCACATCCGACTGACACCACTGTTATTTGAGTGAAGTTTTCGTATTATACGCTACTGTTCTTATAATCGCGATTCTAAGCACTGGAATTGTGGAGAAACCTATCAAGCGTAAATGTTTTAGTAGTCATTTTGGTCTTGCTTGCTCCATGTCCTACAGGGACTGTTCTCGCACTTGACTAATCTAATAGAAGAATTAACAACGGGGCTTTTCCCCCTCTTGGCCGGCGAGTTGTGTTAGAACTAAACACCCACGACATTGGCAGTGTATAGAGTGAAGTTCAATATCAGGGTATTATTCTCTTAGTGCAACATGCAAACGTGAAAGTGTTACAAAGGTTGCTCAACATTTCGTCCTAATTCAGTGCCGCCCGAACCGATATGTCACATTCAATTCTACATCGATTTATGGCCTTAGGGCAAATGTTGAAATATTGAGAATCTCAAGAAGCTCTTATCTGAAGTAACCAATAATGTAAACTGATTATCTTTCATAAAAATGAGACTGAATATAGTTATGAAGGATCAGTCAACTTTGACGCACCGAATGTCCTGCAACACGCACGTTTATGTGGCATCTACTATGGGACTCCAGCTTTGATCTTTTGATAACGTTGACCACCAGTTCAACACAAGCCGCGATAAGTATTTGACGAAATACCCCATATTTGGTTTTGCTAATCCCGATTCACTCACATTCGTGATAGCTCATCTGCTATGAGCAGCTAATTCCAGAGACTATATTTACACAGGAATACAGGACACGTAGGTTATGTTGATGCATGTGTGTTCGACAGTCTGGTTCAATAAGTCGATTGATATTATGTTGTGATATATGGCGAATTCACTAGTCACTCGCCATCGTTCTCCAACTTTGTCCATGAGTGTGACCAGAAAGTCCTCTTGAAGCAACTGTTTACCTGTACCTCCACTACAATATGTCCAATACTTCTTGTCAGGCGATTGTAGCCGATTCACTCAAACCTTCAATGCTCGTCGCGTGAAAGCACACCTTGCATTTGACATTTTCAACATGCTGTCATTAATATTGACAAACTTGTGTTTTCTATACAACTGAAACCACGCAACGTTTCACTGTGCACCTCTATTCTATGTGAACGTGTTGATGTAAAGTAGATTTGTTCGTGCTCTTTGTTTTAGTAATTGAAAATAAGCAGAAAATCGAGTAAATGCCATTAAAAAACCACCCAGCTGTTCTTCGTATATTTTTACGTATTGTTAAGCAATCAGACAGTTATCCTCAGCTTGCAAGTAATTTTCATAAGCGGATCAGTTCTTTGATTATTTTGGCCGTATTTTTGTGTAAAACGAAAAGGCCGCTTCACAGGATTAAGACCACTTGGACGCATTGTATCGGGGAACAGTGAGATTTGATGCTCGTTGTTGCACAACTGTTAGCGCGCTTAACAGCAAACCATCAGCATATTGAAACTCAGACTAACGTTGGAGTTGCCTTAGATAAGTCATGAATACAAAGTGTACAGAAGGACGTCTGACAGTTTGTAACACTGATAGGTAGCACAGATTTCATTCTCACACCTGCATTGTTTTCTTGACCATATCTGAATTGCTACTGTAAATGTGTTAGTCATTCAAAACCTGCAGTGTTGTTCCTCTTCTGGTGTTTACCGACATTTTACTCCTTAATTCGTTACCTGTAGCCTGATTTACATCGGTGCACTTCGGTTGAACACCCAGCTCTCAGACCAGTACGGAAAAGAGGTAGCCAACACGAAAAGTCTAGTTGTGCGTCCCAACGTCTAGTCACGTGCCCTTCTCATGGGTACCGTCTGGTCACGTGCCTCCGACATGTTCAACGTTGTGTGATTCATACAGCACTGTGGTAACCAAATCGCATCCACACATCTATTGACTCAGTCGTTACACCAATATGGGACAACCGTGGCTGTAAAGTGGTTCAATTTGATCACTTGTTCTTATGGCACAGTGTGGCATACGAACTGACATCGATGTTTCCCGAAATTGTGGTCAACAGTTGCATAATTCAATTAAGGAAGTCACCAAAAGTTGTGGTTTGAACAGGCACAAAAGCATTTTTGTACATGCTTAAATATAACGATGGTAAAATTGACCGCTTATCCGTTCTGGTGTTGATTAAGCAAGAGGATTTAAGCTCGTTTGCCGGAATTCACCAGTAATACATACTCACAACTCTACAAGATCAAATTCTCTTGAGATGTTCAGGTCAGCTACTGTCCCCATGACTTCATAATGGACGCTACCAAACGATCATATCCGAGAGTTCGCCTATAATCACCCGCAAGTAAGTCAGGTTATACCATCGTCTCCAAATGAAACAAAAAATGTCATCCTTATGACTGAAATCAGTAAACGTGCGGCGGAGAGTTTTCGGTCTTATCTTGACCATAAATTTCATTTAATCTGGTGGGTGTTTTCAAACATCAAAGATCAGTTGAGCATTTTTGTTGATTTTTATTGAACACCACTCATTTCATTACAGTTCGCGATAGCAGGCCGTTTTCTCAACCTACTGAGTTGATTGTTGCGTAGTTCAAGAGCCAAAATCCTTACCATCATCAAAGACTGCAATTTATCAATTGTTTGTGATTATGATCAACTGCCATTTAATCGTGGAGAAGAAACGAATTATGATCAAACAAACAAAACAAGAGGAAAGGAAGAAACTGCAATGAACCAGTTAACATCATGTTACCCACACGCTGCAAAGTGCAACCACACTATGGGTGAAACGTAGGTGTTATCTACAAGACAGACTCTTTAAGTTTTTCACCGCTCGAGTCACTTCAGCGAAAATCCGGTTAAACAACGGCAACGTTCACACCACTGATCCCAGTTGGCCACCAACTCACCTAAGGTCTCCAGCCACCCACTCTGCGAATTCCTGGGCCCCCAGCGTGAAAGACGAACCCGACTTACAGTGGATAGCACCAACAATGAACCACTTCACTTCCATACACCAGCTCACCGCCTGTCCACTTTGTATCTTAAGTCAGTCTGTCGAAGCATCGGTTATGAAATATCGGTGTGACATTCGACTGACATTCTTTGTACTCGATTCAACCTTTTAAGTCTGTAAAAACTGAAGTTCTGGAAACGAGCGGTCATAAGCGCAAACGTACGTTATCGAACGAATATAATCAATTTGATCTATAGTGCAATATAGTTCGGAAAGAGTATGCGCCCAGAATACTTTGGAAAAGTTTCTGCCCAAGAAATCAAGTCTTAAAACTCTCCCATGTGTTCAGCAAATTTGGTCTGTTGATGAAAATTAATCAGATCTGTTTAGTTGCCATACATCATACAACTCAACTATTTTCCGCCAGATAAGCGTTATGGAGCTGTCTAGTGTTGTATTTTCGATTTCTGTGGTACATTTAATACCCTTGGTTGAAACGTCCTTGGAAGTGCTATGCATGTTCTAACAATATTTCCATTTGTAAATATATACAAGAGCAAACACTTCTTTACGCACCTTGAAAAAATTGTTTACGGTTTAGTTGATCCAACCATCGGACAAATTTACATTTGACAACACGCACTAATTTGTCTGGTGTCTTCAGTGTGTACCAGACGTTCAGAACTAATTTCTTTCTTTTGTCAAAACATTATTTCATGATCTGCTGCAATTGCTATAAACAGTATTCATATATTTCTACGAATTATCAACGTATATAAGAATGCCCTACTGTCATGTGTACTGGTGATATGTCTTCCTCCGGTCAAGATTACAGCTTAAATCAATCAATAATGTGAGAACCTTTAACGTCCCAGTTATTCTCGCTGCCTTTAAAATTGTGCAGTGAAAATCCATTTAGTAGTTCGTAGCTTCTTCGTTGTACCTTCTCTCATTTGGTAGGTTACTTCTCATTTTCCTTTGCTGCTAGTATCGCCACAAATTTAAGCTTGTAAACATTTTCTTTAAATGCTATGTGGATTTCCATGTATAACATCGTGTGGCATATTTCTTTCAAACGATTTACAACACACTTCCTGCCTACCATCTCATCATTTCTCCCATCTAGTACGCTGCGCAATTTTATAGCACAATTTCCCTTTCACAGACCTGTCAAATCAACTTTCATTTTGCTTATCCCACTGTGCGGCAGATATATATTATGAATATAAATTAATGGTTCTCCATATGCTTAGTTCAGAACTAGTACATGTTTTGAAGTGATGTTTCACGCAATCATTTCGGATGAAAGCGTATGACTCTAACGGTTGAAACAGTGAGCAAAGTGGAGTCCATTAATGCAATGACTGGAAAAAACGCGAAATCACGAAATGTCAAAGTCCACTGTCGTCCGTTTTTGGCTTTAAAAAATCGACCGCTGACGCTTAATTAATACTGCTTCGGTGAATAATAATACTAACGTACTACCACCCCGAACATACACGGGAAAAGGTGAAGTGAAACTGCGTGATTAGCCAGAGGTCAAGAATTATTTTCCAATCAGTGTTTCGCATTCGCACATTTTTTGTTGGGTTGATGAGATGACTTGCTTAACTGCGAATTAAACAAAGCGCGATGTACTCCTTTAGTACAGTTTTTAATGTACGACTATTTCTATCCGTGACTGGGCACATTCACTTAGGAGGAGATCCACTTGGACGTTATAATTTGACTGGTGCTATTGAAATCCCGGATTTTCAATCGAGTTAATACTGAGAAAATTTGTTCGACAAGCTTCTGGAAAGCTGGTTTAATGAATTTATTACATCCTCTACTATTAAGCATCAGTTTTGTTGGACATTCCTCGGTCAATATATGGTTTCACAGTTTGCTTCCGATAGTATGCAATAACTCTATCACAATACTCATTTAGTTGAAGTCGGAAACGCACATTTTTCGAGGCCCACCTTTTCACCGAGATACAATGCAGCAGACTGGAGAAAACGTGGTTATTTATTTATTCGTCTTTCTTCTGTAGTACCGTTAGTCAGTCCCGAACGTATTTGCCTGAATCTTTGGTCATAAGCTTTTATCCGTGTGTTGTGGTGTGTCTGCGTTAAAGCTTTCCCAACCAGGAAAATAAAGCCAAAACTTGATAAATATTGTTCATGAAAACCAAACCGATAGGAACTTAGTTCACTCTCCGGGACAAACGCTTCGTGATTCAGTAAAGATCTGTTATTATAAAGGGCACATCAATTAAAACGGGCCTGAGTTGCGAAAGAGGAATGTGGTACGCTGGATGGCAAAGATACAAACAGCATGTTAAAATAGAATCATTTTAAGTCAACCAAATCAAGTTTCAATGCTATCGGTTAAAGTTGGTGTGAAGTTATCGGAGTGTAAGGATGGGTATCACGTTAAATGAGAATTGCTCATCAAGTGATCGGTGGCCCGGAAAACTTCATGTAAATAAGTGTAAAATGTTTTCGGTCGAACAACTATCGCTGCCTAACTAATCTGTTTCGGGTGCAACTGTGTCATCTTTGGATTGACGAGTGATTGACCGGAAGGAAATTGATCGATAACCTTTTTATAATAGTCATTCAGCTTTTCTTAGCAATTGCTTAATATATGCGATGAAACGGAGATTTTGGTTATGGAAACACAATGTGACGCAAAGCTAATTACTCCGCAATTAAAACATAACAAACGGGACATGACACATCCTTGAAACCAGGGAGACCTCAAAAGGTGACAAACAGCATGGAATTGCCAAAAGCTTAGATATTCTGACTTCAACTTAACTCCCGTAAGCAGCAAATGGTTATCTATATTTGGTACGCATTTTGTCAACATGTACGAACTGCTTGAAGTTGTATTTTTGGTGTTTTTACCAGTAGTTTTGATAAGTCGTTGCAACACATACATACAACAACTACAGATAAAACAAAGAATTCGGTTTTGTGCTTCAGAGGTATTCAGTAGATGGACTATTTATTTCTCTGAACTCGGAATATTTAATTCTAAATTAGTATGCGACGACCTTTCATCTGGATGATTCTACCTGTCATGCTGTTCACTCTAATATTGTTTTGCATTCTTCAGACTGTCCTGTACACAAGTTCACGAACAATGGGCAGTTCTAGTTCTTTCAGAAACTCCAGCGGTATGCATTCGAATAGAGAGTGATTCTAGTCCACCCCACGGGGAACATGTAGTTTTCAACAAATCCTAAACAGGAGTAGCGACACCCTAAAAGTGTCTCCAAAGGAATCGCGAGAATTGAGAACTCCCTCTTTGTTAAAACGACATTAGTAGGCAGGTAATCCACATACCCACTATTAGTTCACATACTGAGTTTTACGGTCGATACAGCGTTTGAAAACCATAATATTATCGAAACTGTCAGACTGCATTTTCTTCAGGTGCGCCGTGCGCAAACGCGACTGTTTGGGCCATACAATATCTTCACCCAACTACCTTTCAATCATAGTTTTTCAAAAGGTTTTCTTGTTGTGTACATGTTTTTTTGCAGATGGAAATCCTCTGTGATATACGGTTAACAATCATGAAGAGTGATGAAGTGGTGAAAGATTCTTTGGCCGAGCTGTTCAATCATCTACATACTACGAGGATGGCAATGATCAACCAGGTGAAACAAACTTGTTTTCGGTTTCGAATCTTAATCATAGGTCTACGGTAGCTCTATTCACAATTCACTCACACCGTTGATCTTTGAAAACACGATGTCATTCAATATTTTTTCGAAAAATTCGTAAAGTTTTGGGTAGAATACTGAGAGGCAATGTGTGAATACCTATGATCCGTAGATAGTTTCTTGCCCCAACTATTTTCCAGCGAAAAAAATGTATGGTTTAATCGTACTGTAGGTATCTTTGGGTGAAAAGTAGACAAGATTGTATGCCTGACTAATGTGTTTAATATTTGCTGTCAGGTCGATGCCAGACATGTTGCACTCCCCCCTTCCTTTCATTCTCTCATTTCGCATGTTTCGCTGGTTCCACCATCATGTCTCCTCTAGAGGGTCAATTTTTCCAAGACGTGTAATTCACTATTATTTGGGACGGCCGAACTCAGCTTGTACTGTATTGAAGGAGAAGATGTTCCCTAATAGCTCCCTGAAAGATGGCCGGATTTCACTGTCTCAGTGTGTGTATTTATTCGACATCAGATTTTTCCTCTGTTACAGAAAGGCATATAAAAATTGTTTGGATATGGGCAAGTGTTCCACTTTCTATAGTTGATAATTTACGTGACAGAAACGGTTCTTCTGTTGTTGTCAGCGGACAAAATGAAACATTAACAATACGGAATCACAAAAACTTTTTTTTATAGTTTCGGTATTTTCAGTACGGAATGTCCGTTTGAGTTAAATCGACGAGAGTAACCAAATACTTTCAGCTGGTATGTGCTCAACGTCGACCAGTCAGAAATTGCACACTTTCATTCAGTTACTCATTCATTCAATTGTTTCTAGTTAAGTTCTGAGTAAAATACACTGCCTCGGTTAGAGTTCTTAAGCTATTATAATCTTCGAATTTCTCATCTCTACTGATGGCTAAATACTTAGTGGCACGAAGAAAATATATGCACCGAGCATTAATGTATTAAAATGTAGTTTAGATACAACCAAATCGAACTCCGTCTCGAGTCATGCAAGACTTTATAAATAAGTTGTGCCTCCACATCAAACAATGAAAAGGGTGTGCCAGCACTTGAAAAGAATGCAAACTGACAAGTACACTCCGGATTGTTGGGACTAGTGGTGGAGTTGCTGGTTCAGGTTGAGTGTTTTGGTATTACATTGCTCTTGGCAACTAAGCTGCAAAAGTTCCATCAACAAAAGAGATTGACACGATCAGTATGTGTGTAGCTTTGGGCATGGACGTTAGTGTGAAAATGTTTAACTGTTCGTTAGGTGTGGTGACTGGGATGATATATCACCGGATAACACTCCGTTTCATTTCATTTTGTACCACAACTTACCTAACTGTTCTCTGTTTGATACCATTTTTATGTTGAGACGAAGTCCAATGATAAGGACAGCTTGTTCGTCCATTAGTGGACAATAGCTTGATAAATTTCTGCGTCTAGTATAATTGCTAGTGTCGGTATTTCTGTTCACCAGTTTCAACATCTTTCCTGTTCCAGACCTAAACTGTCGTCACCCGTTTCCGTTTTGTTGTCATTGGAGCTCCCACGCTCAAATTTATAGGCTCGAACCTCTACGTACTGATGATATCACCTAGTTTGCAACCGAAATGCCAAGCCCACCATCATCATCACCGTAGACAGCAACACATCAGTGGTTCCCACTAAGGCTTGACGGCCACACAACCACAAAGAAAACAAAACCCTGTACAGGAAGATGTAGAAGAAGGGGAGGGGAAGGGATCTAACTGCCAAGCCGAGCAAACAACCAAACACTCAAACTCCTCATAGTACACGCAGTTTTGACTCAAACAAGTGTACCGTTGTTTGTTCAACTTATTAAAATATAGACGAATGTTACAATGTATTGAATGCGTCCGTTTCATTCTGCCACGAAAATATCATCTTTCGCGCCATTATTGTGTTTAAACAGACTCTTACTAAAACATCACATTTCCTATCCGTCCCAGATTTTAGCGGAAAGTGTGATACCTAATGTTGACTTAACGATAACGTGCATTTGTGTTCGTGCTTTTGTGGATCAGAATTGACTGTTCGAACTTTTTTGCGCCCCAACCAAAATAAGTTAACTTACCGGATTAAATTACATTCAAAAACATTTTGGAACGTGAGAAATGCCAGCTGTTCGTAAACTCCTGTATGGTACTCGAAACTATGTGTGTCTATTGGCCCATATAAACCTGTGAAACGAGAGCTGTGAATACTATTCAGTGAACGGTCAGTAGAATACAATATAGCTATTACCATCTTAAATCGTATGTTAATGGTCGAGCAGAGTGAGACTCAATTCACGATGGCGATTTGTAATGAAAGTTGAGAGGTGCTGCTCTCCTGGGTCTCACAAAATTGAACGTGAAATCTACCAAAGGAAGTCAGTACGGTAACTAACCCGATGGTAAGAATTTGGTTGAAAGGCGACCGTTTACAAAGCAATACACCTTCACGTGTAATAACCCCACTGGATCATCTCTCGATCATTTTCGCATAATAAGTTATTGGTGTTGTTCAGATTTAAAACGTTTCATCCGTATTCACAGTTAGGTCGTGTTTTGACCAGAAATCCGTTTAAAAATCAACACGGTTAAGAAAGCTGTCACTGTTTACGGATGTTGTTTAAATTCTCTGCAACTTACCAATAAACAAATCATAGCTTAAAAATTTTGATAATTGTTTTCTCATAGAAGTTGTAAGCGTATGGTTAGTGACTGTATTTAACATGATTGTTATTTTCGTGTTGAACATCACCCATAATTGTTCGCATCGGTTGCATTCTCATTAACTTTCCAGTTGGCCCCTTTCAAAAAGAAGCAGTGGACTTGAGTTTTGCCGTCATCAGAGATCGTTAATAGTGCATAGTCTTGTCATTGCTGGGACTATAACTCCAGCCATGCTTTCGTGAGGTAACTAGAGTTGCAGTCCTGGCAGTAACAAGGATATGCACTACTGACGAGCTTTAATGAGAACGAAGTTCGAGTCCAGTGCTTCTGCTGTTCGAAAGGGGCCGACTGGAAAGTCTATGGGAATACGACAGATGCGATCAGTTGTGGGTAATGTTCAACTTGAAATAAACCAAATTCCCGACTGCTCATAAGATTGTTATCAATCGATGCAATCAGGCAATTTGTGTATCACTCACAAAAAATGTGGCTGAAGTTTTTTGTGAAGTAATTCTTTTGTGCTAATGTGAAGTATATAGCGCGGTTAAAAACACGGTTTTTTCGGAAAAAGTGTAGACGACGTTCACATGTAGGCCGTGTCAAGGAGATTCACTGCTAACGAGTACCAACGAGAACGGGACTTGAGTGTAATGCTTATTTCCGAAAAAGTGTACCAGAGTGAAAAAATTGTAGTCACTCTTGCCTGATACCCAATCAATGTGGACCAACCCCCACACATTTTATTCAATCTCTTTCACATTTTTTATCCAGTTGTATCGACTAATTTCCTAACGGTTGTACTGTGCTTGGGAACAAAAACGTGGTCATCAAATTTTCGGTAACATAAACTACTTTAAATGCGGCAATCGAATGATCGTGTGTCTGGTCGTATACTGACCTAATCACGAACTATCTTACAGAAAAAACTAACCTATTCATTAAAGATAGCGAGGTGAATTTTTTGATAACTCTATGAAAACAATAAAGAATCAATATGACGTCTACATCCAGAAAGCATACCAGTTGAAACTGCGAAACCTATATCTCGGTGATGAGCATATTGCAGGACGCGAAACTATTTTACTCAACTTATCCAAAAAGATATCCGGTTTTGTGAATCTCGCCGAAATTAAGTTGGCAACTTTTAATCAGATTTTTCACGTTCATCGTGAAGTTGAAAATTTTAAACAATCACTATGTCTGATGGGAAGAAAAACAAGGGAAACGGTTTGAGTCGTTACATAAAATATGGAAATTAGTCTACAGACCGATAATATTTGCTACAAATTGTTCTTATTTGTAGGACCAAGTCAGTCTTCTGTCACTTTATTGCGGTGGTTTTTTTCTCGCAAAATTTTATGATGTGTATTGTGGTTCAGTCATTCGCTAGGACGTTTCTGGTTTATGTTTCCATTTGCTGTCTGACATCTCGCACGTGGTTGTAACACAAACTGTAACATCTGGACATTCTCACATCAAAGCAGCCTCCCACAGATAAAGGATTACAGAACCGGGCTGGACTAAAATCGGTCGGGGTAGGTGATCAAAACGGTTGATTTAAATTGAGCACCGCCTGTAAGAGATCACAGCTTTTGCGTTTACCTTCACTAGCTAACCTCTTTGAAATGCGATTGCTAGACTGGAAGTTTATGATGTGCAAAATAATGAGGCATTGGCAACTGACATTGTCTCTTAGTATGATATGCACTTAGCGTGATAATAAAATAATCACTGCTTGCTGGAATAACTCTAGTAACTTCTCATTGTTACAAGGCCACGATGGAGACGGTGTTTATCATGTTAAAATTCTCTCATTCTGAGAGGTGCCTCGTTGAGAATTAATTATATATAAAGACATATAGGAACATTTGAAGCAGGTTCGGCGCTTTTCAAGGTTCCAGAATGTTTGTTTCAGGTCGGCAACACAAATATGTAGCCCATAGTGTCTTAGGTCTTATCATACTTGTGCTCGAATCAGCACACCTGAAAAATACTTCACTTTATGTTTACTATGCGATTTTCTGACAAACTGACCAGCCCAACTATTGGAACACCTTAGTGAGGATGGACGGCAAACGCAGGAAATTACTACCTAAGCCGAACGATAATAAACACCACTGGCTGACTGAAGCAAAGGCAATAGATAAACCATTAATTAGTTTTCAACTTGGCGGGTTCAATTATTTGTGTGGATAAATGAGTTACCAGTGATATTCAGTTCGACCCAATCCACTGTCAAAAATATTTGTCAACCGCATAATGTTTTTTTTTTATCCCGCATTGTCATAACCCTGAAACAAAAGTGTATTGTCGTATGCTGAGTACTAATCAACTCGGTGAACCAGTAATGAATTCGTGACCTGTATGCTGGCGAACAACTTGCAGGTTTTTTTTACAACACTCTCATTGAGTGCTGAAGTTTGCTCATTTGCATGTACAAATTTCTATCTCGGTCACCTTTGCTTTGGTCTTGATTTTACGGATTCTCCTCTGCTTCCACAACACAAATTTAATTAGACTTTCACGGTAAAAAAACGGGCAAATCAATCGAACAGCTTGTGCATGTCGATGTTTTCAATCTGCCGATTGGGAGCACTAAAATTTCGCGTTTTCTTAAAGGGTCTGTCTAAAATCGCTAAGAAGCACGAGGGATGAACCAACTGAATCTGAATAAAGTCATTCGGATGAGTTCAGCTCGACTTTGAAGTTCCAGCCATGTCGAGCTGTTGAAGAGGTTTTGTTGAAGTTATGGACAAAACAGAAGAGATAAGACTTACGGCGGCACAATATTCCTAGGGAAAACAGACAACGGGTCTGCTCAGTAAGAAATCCTTATGAACACTGTTATTGTTAGAGCCGTGAACCGTTTGGAAATTAATATCATACATCGGTTAAGATCGTGCAAGTGTACAATTAGAAGCAAACCACATTGCTTGAAATTTGAGAAAATGCCAAAATCGTTTTATTTTGTATAACGAACAATAAAGCTAACAACAACTCTAGCTTAGCGTATTCACGCTGACCTGAAGGATGAAAGACAAAATTATAGAAAGCTGTTTAAGAATCTTTGGCGTACATTGTATTAATACTTAGTTTTGGTTTCCTATCTATGTCTACAGACTTGTAATAACATAACCTCTCTCGTTTCAAGTCTGAGATGAAACTGCCTGCCGTAGTGGCAGTTTTTTATTGATTTCATTGCAAATTAGTTTATACTCACCTCTCCTACATCTACAGTACCAGACTGTGGCCTCTGCATTTCAAGACTATGTGCCGTGTAGTGACTACAAGTCATTGTTGGAGGAACATATACAAAAGGGAGTGGATTACTTCCCAGAAAAGTATCAGTTTGCCGGGTTCCATGAAGCCGCTGCCTCTGGCTTAAAGTAAGTCCATTTCAGGCTGAACTCATTTTGAGATTTTGTGTAAATTACAGACAGACAAAAAAGTTTATTCTTCAAAACTCACATTTCTTATGCCTGCTTTGGTTGTCAAATATGATGTTTTATCTATAATAACGTTCGAATTTAGCCTAGTGGGACAGGCTTTAAAATGGTTGTTTATTGATTAACAACTCCTTACTGGCAACGCTTTTGCGTAAAAAATTTCAAGACTAGAAGTCATCCGCTGTTCTTCTTCGGTAAATTATCTCTGGTCATTTACTACAATAGTATCCGATCTGTCTGGTAATTATAATTGGACAATGACTATATGTAATATTTAATGTAGTAGAATTATAATTCATTCATAAATATTACGTTAACAGATTTGTGTTAATGTCTGGTTAATCTCTAACCTGGCCAATTTGCAAAGAACTACAGTCTGTGGCTTAAGACTGTTATATTTTCAATTTCATCAAGGGTATACCGGAAAATATGATTGTGCATGCAGTAGAACACCGTTATAACAAACGGTGCTTCAGAGTTACGTCAGCTTTAACGGTGACAATACTTGGTACCCAATGGTAACCTTAGAAAACCGTTTTTGATTTCAGTTCAACTAGTTTTTTCACTCACAACAACTTACTCATTCCCAGTCCAATACCTCGTTTCGTTCATGGCTCTATATCTTCATAAAAGATGTCATATATTTCGGCATTGGCTGACTTAGTCAGTTAGCCGTAGATAAATAAAATTTACGGTCCACTTAACGACATGTCTTCTGGTTTTCTTTCGTAAAGATAGACCGGACCCTCAATCCATATGGACACAGTTCGTCTCAGATTACCGGCACTAGTAGTATACACATTTTACTGTTCTCACTAATAGCCTGAACTATCTACGTGCATTACCGAATGTGGTCTTCGAAAGGTTGTCACTGTTCCAGACGGTATGGCTTTTTTAATAATGGTACGTCTGAAGTTTTAAGGATTCCAAACTTTTGTCATCAAAAGTTAGTCAACATACGAATAATCATAAGGGGGTAGTCGTTGTATACTCAAAAACGTGCTCTCTACTATACTGCACACGGTTACCGTATTCCTTGTTGTTAAGTATGAAATATGTGCTCTAGGGTTAGCCAATTCAGCTGGTTGTGTTCAAGCTAAGTATATTGTTAGACACAAATTGGTGAATGTCATCACATCATAGGACAGAAATTACAACCGATTGCATTCGGTACTTCTTCAGTAAGTTAATGGTGTTATGGAAATTGATACATATTGGATGCAGTTCACAATCGTACGCGAACTTTTTTAATTCAGCTAGTATTTTTGGCCAGATCTCTGTAATGTCAAGCACCGAAGGCATGCGGGTCGGCTATATCCGTTGAATTGACCAAGCATCCGCTTAATTAGCTGTAAACTCTTGTTACGAAATGACAGCTCCTTTGCGTCTTATGTGAAATCAAGTGAACAGTGGTCGCAGCACAGGTCTACGGACTTGTATGATATTCCATTCAGGGTAAGCTTTTGTATCACTGTTGTGTCCTCAACAGAAGATAACTGAGGTCGAGGAAGCCGACCGAAATATTTATCTGAATACGAAAGGTGTAGCCAATTGGTACTGCAATTCTGTTCATGTCATTCGAAATTCATTAC
>LUCH01001360.1:83374-108043 GCA_013368495.1 Paragonimus heterotremus
GATTTTATGCACAGGTGACCTGTGTGTGTTGATTGAAGACCTACAATTCGGCAGCACTTTAATCCCGATTTAGTGAAAAGGCAATTTTTAAGTGAAATTGAGATTTGTCTGTTTCAGTTATACTGACTAGCTATTATGAAATTCTAGTGTTTATTAGTGTTCGTCTTCTTATCGTTTTATTTACGTTAATAAAGGCTTGTTCGATCAAGTACGAGCCGGCTGTTCAAGTGGTCATATTGTGGCGGATTAGTATGAACCTGATAATCGCAAACGAGATTATGCTTCTGCTGTTTGCCCACCTCGACTACACATGGTGTTAATTCTATTTGATTGACATTTGTTCAAACTCACACCTTAACACCACAAGCGTTATTCTATACTTTTTAAGAATTGATGATATAATGGAGAGAAATCCTGTCACTTTCATCATCAACTTTCATGAAACAACCCGAATATCAATCGTACTTTGCGACTGATTTGGGTGAATTGATGTTTTGCAGTCCCCGCACTAAACTACGCTCTGTTACACTCGACAACCAAATAAATAATCAAAAGATCACTGATAACTGGTTTGACAGATTTGATAATTATAGAAGAGACCCAATTGCGAACAATCTGGACTACGGCTGAATTTGAGCCAACGACAGAAACAACATGTCCAAACGCAACAAGCGCTGTACCAGCTGAGCTACGAAGCCACGCTGGAAGCTCAGAAATTACACATTCGGGCCTAGTTACCCACTCAACCAATTGCGTCATATGGAATCCACCAAATGATCCAGCCGATTGACTGCCTAGGCCGAATTTTTCAATCAGTTCACGCTGAAATTCACCAACGCGACCGATGAGCATTGATATGTGAAATTTCTGAGCTTCCGGTGAGGCTTCGTAGCTCAGCTGGTAGAACATTTACTGCGTTTGGGCATGTTGTTTCTGTCGCTGGTTCGAATCCAGCCGAATTTCAGAGTTTTCGAAATTGGGTCTTTTCTATAGTCAGAAATCGTAAGGTATTTTTGCTCAAGAACAACTACACCCTGGAAAATTCATCCTTGAGACAATTCTGTCGGTGTTCATTCTCCTGGGGTGGTTCGTCATAATCGTGAAGATGCAAAAGTTTAATTTAAGCCAATGAACGGATAGATCTGTTCCGAAGCCGTTTATTTTCGGCACTGCATACAAAGTGCGTGACCCTCAATTTGAGTTTCTTACATGTTATCTCTAGCAGTTCCATCTTATAAATCAGCATTCAGTGAGACTTTATATGATACATCTAGATGTTCTTGTAATCTAGTTTTCAGGTTCTTTCCAGCGGAATTCTTTTTTCCCCATCCGAATGATTACTGTAAAAGCGTACATATTTCACAGCAGTGATTTGGTAGAAATGTCTTATCAGTGCTATTGATGCAAGTTAATCCGACTACATCAATTGGGTCCATAATCACAGCTGCAAGTAATTTCAGTTGCTTCGAAAATTGTTCGCCTTGAATTTCGAGATTTTCGCTCATACAATTGTTGAATGCAAATTCTCTAAGATGATAAACGGTCTATCCAAGTAAACTGAGAATGTGACTGTGAATTCAAATGTGATATACATCCGGCTTCAAATGCCATATCAAGTACAAGTCAGTATTCTATTATATTTGAGTACATATCGGGCAGCAATTATTGCGTCTCAAGATAGCTGTTCGCTGACCCGGAAGAAAATCGTGCATTTGCTGACGAGTTCTTTTATGTCTCAAACGTTCATTAGTTTTTCCGTTACTTAGTTATGTGTCGCCCTAACCCACTCGTTTCCAGAGTATACCCCTGCTGGATGGTATTATGTGGTTTCAGTGAGTCATCGCTATATGTTTACTGCTATAAGCCTCAGGATTTCTAGTGCAATAATCACATGTGTGGTGTTCACGTAAATGAATAAAGCGAAAATATACAGTCCTGTGGATTATCCAGTGCAGCTTACTTGGTTTCAATCGTCTAAGATTAGCATCAACGATCCTGTGGTCTATAGACATTCGCTGAGGTATTCCAGCAACTTTCTGTCTTATCCGGATCGCACACACTTCCCGGTAATAGCAATAATCACTGTGCTACTAATCGAAACATATCAACTGAAAGACTATCTGTTTTCTTAATCTTAAGGTTGAGAATCCATCGGTAAAAAAAAAACAAAAATCACTGTTTCAGTACACATGTTCAATACACCGTTTTGTATTACCTAAAGACAGGCAATATATTTTGTGGATAAAGTTTCACACCCCTCCATTTGTTTATGGCCGTCGCACCTGCCGATCACGCGCACCGTCACTGCGGCGTTTGGACTAGATGAGAATGATCCACGCACAATGCTTGTCACAAAAATGGAAACCGACCACTGCGTTTCCGTTTGCTGTGGCCAGTTGATGCTGTTACGGCATCATGTGAGTGTGTATTTACGCACACCTACTGGCGACGTGGCTTTCCCAGAATGTCGTCCAGTTCTGTGTGTTGGGTGCACCAAAAGAAACATGCCTATTTTTAACTCCGACTAAAGTAGACACATGTAGGCTTACACTCACAAGCGGTCGATGGACAACATAGGCACAAACGCACACTTCAGCATGCAGATTTACGGTACCCAGTTAAGTAATTTGGTTTCCCTGTGGTAATGTAAACATATTTCCCACATGAAACACCTTCATGCTTTTCAGCCAACCATGTGATGTACTTTATTTCCGCCCTTACTTTTTTTATTTAATAAATTCTTTTTCCGTTTATCCCTTTTTTACGTGTAGATTAGACACATTGCCCGGTCGATTTCTGGGTCGCAGTGCGGCAGTCTGTTCGAAAGAAGCCAGCGAATCGGATCCCTTATGTGGGTAGCGTGTTCTGTTTGACAGGATTCTTTTTGTTGAATATGGAGTGACAGGCAGTGTTTTTGATTCCGTTTATTATTATCTCTGTGCTATGATGTACTCGGCCATTGTTTTCCAAAGCAGTGATCGGGTACTAGAAAAAACAAGTGCACACGGGGAAAACTGTAGCCTGTTGGACATTCTGTTACAAGCTGACATTTACGAATCGTACATCAACTTTCGTGGCAGGCAGTGTGTGAGACAGGATAGGGAACAGTCAGTGGATGCTTTGTAGTTAGCTGTGCTACTTCTAGATTTCCCAACTGATTAACTATTCGATGACAACACTTGGTGCGAATCATACAGTCACAGGTGGTATTCTTAGTTTACTTCATAAGTTACACACATCCACAAGTGTTTGTGTCCGAAAGACAAAAGTACATACTTCACGGTGAAGCTGCAGAAATTTTACACCAACAACGCGAATTTTTAATGAACTATCCCTATCACCGTGTGTTGTGGACGACAGTGTTCCGATTACTCACTCCACCGACTGCATTTCTAACTTCAGTGCAATCGGGGTAGTAGACTGTATAGCGCCTTATTTTTAGGTCGCATTAAGGTAATTAAATTCGTGCTATCTAGCTTTTTGTTAGCGGTGCGGCATTTTCTTTCGAGGTCTGAAACACTAATTCATATATATAGGTCTATTATATGACGATTAAAAATTGGCGCAAAGAAACATTTTCACTTTCTAGTGAACGTTTCATTTCACATTGTAGTTGTTTGACAACTGTCCGGTCATTAATTTGGTAACCTTATTATCACGTTCAGTGGAAGGGGTAACGGTACTTGAAACGTTGGAAGTAAACCTGAGAAAGATGCAGCACTCAGTGGGTCTAAAAACAGATGATAGGGCTATTGTCTAAGATCGTTGGTAATGCAGGCCGAACATGTTCGCCGACCCATTGATCCTAACCATAAAAATTCTAGCCGCCCCAACTTTTAGCACTCAGGCTTGCATGTCTTTAAAGTTGGTCAAGCACTGACTGCCACGCTGATGTTTTTGGTCTGACCCTACAAACACAAAGGGGATTATGAAACATCGGAGGACGGCTTGACATTTATACGATATTCCGAAACCCAGGAGTTTGTGGAACGAAGACGGTTATCTGTGGTTAGCCTTGCACACTGGAATGACATTTCAAGTAGTCGAACTTACCGGTTGCATTCTATCTGGATGCTTACTAGGCTCAGTAGGATTACGTTAGTGGGTACACATCTACTCTTCTATTTACTAGGCGTCTGGTGAAAGTTAGTCATCTGATTAATCTGACAAACACATCAAACTTATATTCCTGAGGACCCTAAAAATACTGTTGCTGACGTTGTTTATAAGTTTCGCTGCCGGAATCGCGTGTTTATTTAGAGATAAATGTCTAGGTGCTGTGTATTGTTGTTGACAATTTTGTTTTTATGTTGGGCCGTTTTATTCAAACGAGGTTATGATTAAGTTGTCCAGGGAAGTTTGAATTTGAAATGTTGTTAACAATGTCAACCAGAAAATTGTTAACCAGTCCTTTTGTTGGTGTGACGGGTCTCTTCCAGATAAGTTATCAGATGTTTACAAATTGATCAGAATTAATGAGTTTTCAAATGTTCATACCTACCGTGGCTGCATGCATTGAGTTATACAACCCTGACCCCCTAGGTTCATAAGAACTATATACAAATATTGTATATTCCATGGTATAAAACCAGCGCAAACCACGAGTTAGAATAATTACTAGGTATGACGCAGTTCATGATTTCTCTGTTGTGTTACAAGTGTACTCACGCCGGCAGGTAGCTTTCCATATATTATGTTGTGCTTAGTTTGAAAATTACATCTAAAATGCAAGTCCCATCTTCCATGTTGTATTTTTTTTTACCGTCTATCCCGTTTTCGCACTGGAACTCCATCGTCAGTTAGGTGTCCCTCTTAGTACCGTTTATTCGTTCTGTTAGCAAGGAAAATACCACTGATTATCGGTAGCCACTGTTTATTTGTTTTGATCGTGTCAGTTGGACTTGCTGAAACTGGTGTATTGAATCAATGATCAATCCTAGTTCAACTCTGAAGGTGTATTGTCTGGTTTATTCCGAAAACATACTTGGATATCTTCTGTTTACTTCCTTGTTCGTTCAGCAGGTATCCACTCAGATTCAGAATCTGATGGTGAACCTCAAGTGGAGAACAATACTAACTTGTCTGGCAAATCCACCGGTAGCACTGTGCTCTCCTCGTTGGTTGAATTCGGTTCCAGTTTGTTTCGACCGGATTCGAAGAAATCAATTCGCAAACGTGGTCAAGCAACAACGACAGCATCAGTGGTCTCGGCCGGAATTCCTGTGTCGGCAACCTCGGATGCGTTGGATAATCTATCAACTCAGCTGGCTAATCTGGAAAGGGAGTATATTTCAGCATGTTATCCAGTAGCTCGATGTGTATCTGCGATCGAGAAGCAACCAGGTGGTTTGGAGACTCATGTGAGTCTATAAACTAATGAAATAATCGTATAAAACAAGAATATAATAAATGCAAAATAATAAGCCGCTCTGAAGACTTTTGAAAGTATACCTTCGTCGTCCATGTGGCTACATTTTCTAAATACGTGATATTCTGTGACGCTATTTAAATTAATTGTCAATCCTTCTGCGGAATTGTCAAGATACTGAGAAGATGTGATAAGTAAGGAAGAAGAGATTAATTGTACGCACTGGTAAACGCATTGGGTCGAGTTTCGAATGTTGATATATACATTTATAACGGCTTTATTGAGAAAGATAAACGAAATCCAAAATAACTTCTGAAGATAAGTAACTAACATGCAATGTAACGATGAATGCCGCTCCAGGCAGACGAATTCATGATGAATCATGAAATAAATTTTCCACTGTGGTCAGCAATCTGAAAAACTTCACTGGTGGGCAATACAACCCACTGGTAGATAAGACGGCGGATGAAACTGTTCGAGATCAAAAACGACTTCAGACGCAGTAACTAGTATGTCTTCCTACTTTAGTAAAACATCTTTAGCATAAAGAGCCCATGCCAATTTGTACGACAAGGTGACACCTCAATACACATGTTGAAACCTTGGATGAAACTTGTTCTCAATTTATACTGGATTACAGGTATAAAAGAGCTGATGGTAGGTTGTTTTTTATTTAAAAAATGACGGCACTAAAGCAACCACGCACTAGAAGTGAGGAGTGACATGCATTGGTCAGTTGGTCTGTTTCGTAAAACCGTTCTGCAGATCGAGGAGGAGATTTATATCTGAATGTTGAACGCCGAAGAAAGCATCCTTTGCGGAAGTTAGTAGAAATGACTCCATCAGAGTGGAGCAAAAAGTATATGAACAATTTCGCCGTCCATGACAGACGAATTCATGGCTAGTAGGAAGTATTTATCACTATTTGAATAAGCAAACATGAAACAGTTGGTTCCCTTCATAAATTTGAACAAAGCACTCAGAAAACGGACAAAGGTGTATGCTACAATTTCGTAATACCTCTTCAGTACCAAATAACAATAACCAGGAACATATATATGGCACTATTAGGGTGGGGTTGAAGAAAATGAAATAGCAGATTAGGTGGAGAACAACGCAAACAACAGCGCGAAAGTTACATCGGCAGAACCGATAGGTGCTTGAACTCTAGGATGAAGGAATATCTGCCGAAATGGGTTCAGAATGTGACTGCGCGGTCTACTACCTTCGTCCCGCGATCACGCAAACTTCCAGCCTCGTTTATCGCGAGACATATGTTGGCCACCGATCACTGGATTACTCCTGAATCGACAATCAGGACTATAATGCGTCACGTTGATCCGCGTTTCCTGCGTTTCGCTGAGGCGGTCGCGATTAATCCTCTCAAGCCAGCATTGTGCGTACAAAAACAATTATATATAATCGATTGGAGTTAACAGGACAGTTACCGTGTCTCCATTTCGAGACGATCGGGCAACCTGATCATTACTCACAAGCGATAGTGGTTGAGTGTTCACATACGATAATTTGGTCGTCCCTAATGTGATGTCAATGGCGCAGCGGTAAACACAGTTGCCTCATGAACAGCGTGACCGTGGTTCTAGTGCCAGCAGTGGCGATGATATGCACTACTAACGAGGTCTAACGAGAACGAAAGTGGTTGACTGGATAGTCTATGGGAATGCGTCAGCTGCGATCAATTATGGGTGATGTTCAAACTGAAATTATATGTAAGCCTTAGACTCCCATGGACCTAATAGTTCTGCCTTGTTATTCTTCACTTAATTTGCTGTTATTTCTTCACCTCCACCCAAATGGTGTCATATATATGTTCCTGGTTATTGTTATTTGGTACTGAAGAGGCAATACGAAATGCCAGCATCTACCTCTGTCCGTCTTCTCACTGCTTTGTTCAAACATGAAACAGTTGCAGAAGTAATCCCTGGACATCACTACGACAGAAAGTTGAATTGAATGTCGTTTGAGGTTGCACAATATCCGTACTAGAGGAAAGGTAAGCCAACTGCCTTACATTAGAAATCCAGTGGTTAAAAATTGGGCGAACGAATCATACTGGTGCATTAGCAGTGAACATAGATTAACACTACTCCATCGGTGTGCATACAGTCCATCTGAAATTTGGACGTACTTTTCCTTCTGTAACAATGTAGTGCTGGCAGCTATTCAACAATCAACAATTTCTCTTTGTGTTGTCTTTTTTTGTCTATCGATTTCTCTCCCTGGATAGAACTACGAACAAATGGGTGAAGCAAAATATTCTCTTTTCTTTTCACCAATCACTCTCCAGGCGAAGCGCTTACATCGAATAGGGTGAAATTAACTCCAAGACTCAAATTTTACAGCCAAACTGAACCTTTAGCATGAATCAATGTCACCTGTGTACACGCTACTGGTTACACTGTTTAGAAAGTGGTTACCCTATCGGCAATAGTTTGGGGATGGTGTTATATAACATCACAAAAGAGGAACTGATTGTATCCAAATGATGACCAGCAATTAGACTGCCTTTATTAGACGTTGGTCCCGTGTTTCATGCCTTATTCTAATTGGCTTCCTGTGTGCATCTGACGTGGGTATTCTCAGTCAGTAGCTGGACAGGTAAATAAAATGTGAGATAGACTGTATAATCAAAATTCAAAAAGCTGACTCACCACATCAACCTGTGCCAGTTTTTGATTTTTCTTTACTTCACTCTCTGCAACCATGCCCCTTGTATGAACATTTTCACCAGCCACAAAAGCGAAATGTTTTGTTTCAGTATTCAGGTCATTTGTGTAAATTTATTTCATGTTCCATACGGTATGAGTTCATAGACACACGGAATGCTAGCGAACGTTTCATAATATCCCCGAAGTTATATCACTCAAATACTTTGACCACATTGTAACTACTTTACTTCACAGGGTATCTATCGTGTGCCAGCTTCCAAAGCCAAAGTCGCCAGCTTGCTGGAAACATTACAGTCTAGTCAACCATCTTCTCCAGAACAAATTGCTGATGACATTGCTGTACTAAGCCAGGAGCATCCGTTGACTTTAGCCGGGCTGATAAAAACTCGCTTGATTGCCGTAAGTACCGGATTTTGATAACATTTAGGCCTATCCTGTTTTCTTTTTATTGCCGGATGATTTTTCTAATTATTTTTTCAGTGGAATCTTCCAAACAGTGATGTTCCATTGGGATTCAAACGAAAACCATACTTTGATCTGTTCAGATGGAAAGATGCATTCATATCATAACTCTTTTGGCCATAAAGACAACGTATTAGATTTTTTCAGGCCCATTAACTATGAAGCATACAGTACTTCAACACAGTTTCATAAGAGCGTCAATAATCGTTGTTGCAGGTAAATATATGATCGTAACAAAAAAATACACAATTTAATTCCACATAGTGAAATGAAACCTATATTTTCCAAGCTAGTGTTCGCATTCAGCAAATATATCCAACAGCCTGATTAAAGTTAACTTGTGTTTCACTGGATTCTTAGCATATTCTTAATATACTTACCAAAATCCGTCTCAGTCGTGATAACTCGAATCCGATAGGGATAAAAACAGACTTCTCTAAATTGAATACGTTTCGACTAAAAAGTCAAGTGACTTCAGTCGTTTGAAAAAATTCTCACAGTTGACATGATGGTGTTTGGAGGCTGATGTAATCCAGAAAATGCACAAAAACTGCACAAATGACAATCAATATATTACGGGTGTGTGAAAATTCGAACAAACGATTCGGCAGTTCAAGGTCCATTTAAAATAAACCTACAATCTAGAAGATTAAAAACAAAGTTTCAAACTCCAAGCCGCGGATCGCATTGAAAAATATGTCTTTGTGTGTTTTGACATTTGAGAATCAAGACATTCACGCTCACATGACGTTTGGTATTGCTTAGTGCACGTCTATGCCTGAGCTACTTCGTTCAATGTACTCATCTTACTTCAACTTGCTAAACACCAATCCCAATATCTTGGGATTGGTTTTATGTACAATAAAATTGCAAATAGTTACGAACGTTTCAGCTACACTTGATCTTGATATTGGCAAACTAATTAAAAAAAACAGTTTTTCGACAGAAGTTGTGTTCATCAGTTTTATTCAATTTTTTTGTATGTGAATTCCATCATTGTTTATTACAGTGATGTGGGGGTGTTTTTGAAACAGATACTGGTGTAATCATGGTGTTGTTGAACTGCTATGTTCTGGCCTGAAATTGACTGACCATATTTCTCGTAACCGAGTGACTAGAGAGGTCATATCATGGGTAATAAACGGGGATGGATCTTGTATGGGACTCGATTATGAAGTGGGCGGTTTTATTAAACAAACACGCAGTTGCGAACAATTATTAGTCCTACGACAACATTATGAATACAACGTTGGTAACATGGTTTTCAAAATTAATCACGCGGACTGTCAGAATAGAGTGTGACATAGTCCGTGTTAGTACACCACAAGAAACAATGGATAACTTGTTACCTCAGCCTAATTCGATTTTTAAAGGCAAATGTGTAGTAGTCCACTTCTTTGGGTAAGTAATAACAGAAGTAAACCTCGTAACTTGCCACAGTTTTCAACGATGTTTTAGTGTATATCTACAGTAGTATGCTATCAGTAATATCGTCTTCTTCCCAAAATTATCCATTCAGCAGTTGGTCCGAAAAATGTTGTTTCACACTACCCGAACAACACCGAAGGTCTAGTATTAGAGCAAAAGTTAATCAATCAATGGTTCGTGTTGTTAACGGAAAACGAAGTACTGCTTTGCGCAAGATGGGGCTGCGCAAAGCATGCAGCCCAGTTGATACCCATTTCGTATGTGTTCTGAAAACTAACGGTACCAGTGACCTCGCGGTGTACCTTCCGAATACGTTGCATAATCGATAAAGCAGGCTGCAGGTTTCGTACCGATTACCTAGGAGAGGTATGGCTTTAGTTCATTAATTTTTGAATTCAACTCAGAAAGTAAGCTGGGTTATTGGCTGTCTACTTTGCAGGTTTCCGTCTGTTTGACAATTTTTCGTTGATATGTTGAACGATGCATCAGCTATATAAGCGCCGATTAAAGCAGATTTGTGAACATTCTTGTTGCTAACTTTCTTCATCTGTCTGTATTTGAGGGACACTGAGTGAGATATCCATACATGTGTCTTAAGTGCCGAAATGCCCAGGGAATGTTGCACTCTACTGTATGACCTTGCTAAAGTTCATGGGTTTATCCCTGTTCACGAATCAAAACAGATGGAAATGCAGAAAAATCTGTCTGTTGTCGTACACGTACGAAAATGCATGGAAACAACGTCCACTCTTTCACTGGAGGGTTCTCTGCGTAGCTGAACATTAATATGAGTGAGATAATTTCAAAACGGTTAACCACATGAACGCTGAAGCGTCTTTTATCCGTGGGTGGCAACCGCTGCTCTGTGTATAGTCTTTTGCCTCCTAGGGGAATAATTAAGCTCATTGTCTTCGTCTGTATATATGTGGTCGTGTGTTTACATTTAAGCAATCTTGTCGGACTCTACTACCCAAACAACAATATTGCGGCGTACATTCTTGTAAACTGGTGTCTTTGCAGATTGATGTCTCAGCCCGATCTTTAACGTATGGCCTAGTTCATAAATTTATCTGTACATCTCAGAGTGTATGTGTTCATCGTTCGTATAAGCAGGCCTTCGAAAGACACGAATCACAATGGTTACGAGTCTAAATGTATAGTTAGTTTCTGTGCAAAAATTTGGAATTAATAGCAAGTCTTACCATGTGATTGATAACCACAAATTTGAATAGCCAGATAAGCATTCACGAAGGTCAACTTAAGCAAGATTATTGGAATTAGATGAAATATTTCGTACAATTAACACCCAATTCAAAATGTTGTGAACATAATATGCAAACATTATATCTCAATGAAATGATAAATACCACTGCTACCAACGAAATGCCTAGTGGAAACTAGGAAAGATCATCGTAGTACAATACTACTGACGGAGGAACACGCATGTATTCAAAATGTGGGAAATGAGATTATGTCAAGTTGTTGAGGCAGTTCAACGTAACATATTACATACCTTCAACTTGGTCAATAAACATTTTTAACGTAAGTTTGTCACAACAAATCAGTGCTTATTGCTAAGATGAAGTATTTTCCCGATTTTCAACTATTAAATATCTTGTCAGCTGGCATTTGTGGAAAATATACAAAACACTTTATTCCTCTGAAAAAATGCAAAAACATTACGGTCGGCTAGGTTGAGTAATAGGGAGCATGCTTTTGATCAGCTTGCCAGTTGACAGTGACCATTCTGCAGATTGTGGGTAGGACATCTCTCAACGTCAGATTCCGAATATAACAGTGTCTGCGTAACTCATAATCAAAATCCCCTGGTAAACGTAACCCTGTTTACCTGAGGCAAAAGAACTGAGAGAAGAAAATGGCTGTAACCATCGTTAAGTGATTTTCATTTAACAACAGTCGTATACCTTGAATACTGTTCAATTATAAATACGTGAGAGTAAACTACCTACCTAGAGACAAATCGAAGATGGTGATGCAGATCACTGTTATCAAATGATTACTGTCTACCGAAATTGTTATGACTGACCGTTGTAGAGAGCATTCACATTCATTCTAGTAATTGCCATATGAAACCAGGTAGCGCTTGGATGGGTCCTAATGTTTCCCTCGTTAACCTTAACTAAGCACACACGTGAAACACTGATAACGTAGCAGTTAGTACTCACTTACTCAAGGCTAATTCTACCGACTAAAAATTTTATGTTTATCCGAGCTGATTGCTTCCACTTTGTAAACATGCGTTTGACCAATATGGAATCTGAATCTCTAAATGTTCCCGTTCGTAAACCAGATTTTGTGATCCAACGATGTGGTTCATCACACTTAATCTCACAACGTGTGCCAAACAGAAATCAGTTATGTTTGCTGACTGACTGACTGCTTTTTTTTGTTTGGAAAGCAATTACTTATTGTTTGTTCGGTTCACATATCTTTGTGAGGTTTTTCACCCAATCGCACCTGAATTCACACAAAATTTGTCTCACGCAGCCGAGCAAACCAAATAAATCTTTCAGAATATATATATTTTTAGACGTATTCTGCCAATAGGTGATACTTGATTCTTTGACTGTCTGGCTAACAGATTTGGATCGATAGTAGACAAAATTACTCACAGAAATTGTCAGTGTGGAGGCAGCAACTATACACAGCGTATGCGATAGAAAATAACGAATTTCCTAGATGAAAGTGCTTTATTTTCTAAAATAAATCTAATTTATAATGCTACATAACTGATGGTTATACAGCAAACTCGTACAATACTGTTGAGGGAAATGAAATCATACCATCCCACTGGCATCAGTTTGCATTGTCTTTGTAACTACGTTTGTAAATTCTTTAAGGGAATATACGAACTGCAAGTCGAATGGTTCTCTCTAAACAAATAATTATAACTGCCAGTTGGTTCCCTCATCTCCAATGCCGGCAAACTTCTGGAATTTTCAAAAGCCAGACAAAGCTTGGTTGTAGGTTGTCGAACTTCTCTCATATCACCTTTAGTGATTAAAATACACTGCACTGAGATATACATTCTACACTTCATCGAAACAATCTGAATTGTCCAGCATTACACGTGTATGAGTAAGTGTTCGTAAACGTAAAACTCCGTGGATTTAAGAGCTAAAAAATTGAAACTATCTTTTCATGCTTAAATTTGCTAAAACAGTACTGTCTCAAAAATACCACATCAATATTTATTGCATTCCCTGTTGTTATTGCTTGGAACTTTGAAGTTATTACGACATGATGAAGATGGAGTTATCGAAATTTCTGTCGATTCTCCCGACAGGCTGATTTACGTTACACGTAAAAATTGTTGGAAGTGTTCGTGTTTTAACAAATGACTGTTTCAAGTTGAACATCACCCACAATTGATCGCAGCTGTCGCATTCCCATAGACTTTCCAGTCGGCCCCTTTCGAAAAGAAGCACTAGACTCGAGTTTCGTTCTCATTAGAGCTCGTCAGTAGTGCATATCATCGCCACTGCCGGGACTAGAACTCTGGCCACGCTGTTCATGAGGCAACCGTGTTTATCACCGCGCCATTGAACCCACGCTAGGCGCAACCGAATTATCATATGCGAACGCTCAACCACTTTCGCTTGTGAGTAATGATCAGGTTGCCCGATCGTCTCGAAATGGAGACACAGTTACTGCCTGTTAACTTCAATCGATGACCCCGCGATTAGGACTACGAAAGAGGCCGACTGGAAAGTCTACGGGAATGCGACAGCTGCGATCAATTGTGGGTGATATTCAACTTGAAATTAACTAAATCCCCGACTACTCATCAGTAAGTGACTGGTTGTCTGGAGATTCAAGGCCGTCGTTACACGGTTGGCCCTTAAAAATACCTGGCCGGTTTCTTCAGTTAGTTGTGGTAGTGAGTGAGGATATACATACGTTGTTATCATTTTAAAAAGAAAATTTATTTGATTACAAACTAGACATGCAGTTACCCACGACATACCAAGCAAAAGTGGAAGCGACGCGTGGTGTGCTCGTGCTTCTCGATTGATTTTCAATTAGGTTATAGGGTAACCTTAAGGTGGTCATAATAAGAACAGGTATGGTTCTTGTGGGCTTAGGTTGTGTTAGTCTTTCCCTTGACTAAAGTCGACCATACATAAAATCTAAGATCATTGTGATTTGTGTAAACGTGATTTGAACTTAAACATATCACGGACAGTCTACCGTAGAGGAACAGTTCACAAGTGATGCATCCATATAGTCATATGTAATTTGGCTGATGCAGATGGGTGAACGATTTTTGTCTTTGCAAGCTTATCTCAATGTTGTTCGGGGAAGTATTATGGTGCACGGTTTACAGACGTGTGAAAAAAGTAAACAGAAAGATAAAATGAAGCTACTGGTACGTTATCATATCAACAACAAACAAACAAAATAAACCAGAACAAAACATTTTGACTAATATGCGCGTTTAGTGATTTGTTGGACGGGTCTCGGAAAGTGGAGGTAGTGGACGTTGTCTCCCACGTATAGGGATTGAGTAGATGTTAAGAACTCTCAAACAGTTAGGCTACCAGTTCGATTATGACTAGACCCTACATGTAATATAGTCTTATCGACATAACTATATGCTCATTTTATAATTTAGGTTTGACGAATTAATTCCTAGGGAACCATGTTCGTTTATTGGCAAGGGTTGTGCCGGTTAATGACCGGATATGTGGATTGTTTCAGAAATAATACGGACGTCTTCTCGAAGGCATTCACAATGCATTGGAAAATTGGCTAACTCTAATTAGTCACTTCGGATATGTAATCTTCGTAAGCCTCTAAACTCTTTTCACGTTACGCATATAAACGGTTTTTCACAAGAAGGACGGCAGTCTTATATGATCGTTTCCAAATATGTGTAGATTATCGGGACGAAGGTAGTTGGGAGTATATCAAGGTGGAAGGTTTCATAAACGTCTCAGCCAAGACCGCGTAATTTCTAGGCCAACCAAGATTCTCCAATGCCAGGTCTCCAAGTTCTGGTTTACTTTCAGCACCGGTGTTTAATGTTGCCGAGGTTGAAATCAACACAGCTTTGGCAAATATGCTTGGCTTTGCATTTACTGGTGTTGAATAGCAAGCCGTTTGTCAACGGACTACTAATTTAGACAGTTCAACTCGTTCAGTGGAGTTTCCACATCTTCCAGATTTCCTAAAACTCGGGGTTTTTTACCTTCAATGTACGACACTAGATAACCCGGAAACAAAAGGATGAAGGAAAACGGCTCCATTACGAATCATCCCGAAACGCTACTCCTTGTGAGGAACCGGTCCGATAATTTTCTGTTTCTCTCAAAAATGAGTTTGTATTTGTTGAGGTCCTTCTCAAGTCACCTCCATAAGAGTTTATACAAGACTCACTTGGCCAACTCTACAGAGCATTTTGGAAAGGCTAAACCAGATAACATTGTTTGTCGGTAACCTACATCTGAAACTCCTAAACAAACAGCAAACTCGTAAAACATGAAGTCCTTTCACGAAAGCCATATTGCTCCATAGTAATGGGGTCCAGGTTTGTTACTTTGATTCTGAAAGAGTCATCCAGGTTACTCGTCACTGCTTTTGGGACCACAGAAGATAACGCTACTAACCGACTGTTTTGCTAAACCGTCTGTGCATACCCCTGTGTGACTGTATAACGTTTACAGGCTTGCCGTATACAGCCAATTGTAAAATAACGATCACAATGTGCTGCTAGTGGTTCTTTCTAATTCGTAGCACAATTTTCCAGTACGATATAAGATATCTGGGTCAAACTTGACTCTGAATTGTGTTACGAATACTTGGAATAACTTACTTAATACGTCCTTCATGCTTTCGAAAGTCGCTCGTGATGTATAGTGATGCACACACAGGTACTGTATACCAGTGTTTCCGCCGGCATAATTTTCAGTTCATCTGGATTTCGAAGTCGAGAAACACCAACCGCATTCCTTCCACTTATTGCGACCTCGCCATGAAAGTGACCTACCTTCAGTTTTTGAGCAAGACTGAAAAAGTAGCAAAACTTTTGAACAGTGGTTTTGGAGTGATTGCGATACAGCATTCTCATCAAACGTAATTTTTATCTGATTTAGTTGACACCTCTTCCACACTGTGCGTTTCAGTGCAATCAGTTTTTAAGTCCACTTTTTGGTTACTTTGTTTTCGCAATAAACTGGGAACGTCTTACTGGAGTAACGATAGTAAAACAATAGCATTAGAACATGCCTTCAACAATGACATGCCAGCTGTGATTCACACTGAGTGCGGTGACGGTTCTAGATCATTCAAACTTGCTCGACTTTGAATTTAGCATTACGAAATTTGCCTTATGGCAGGCCTCTAGACCCAAATTTTTGGGAGTATGTAGGTTTATTTCCATGTTAATGGTGGAATTAAATTGCCACAAAGTAACTGTGACCAAATAAAGGAGCGACTTTTTGTTTTCTGCTCATATCAACTTGGATGATTTGATCATTGTTAAAACAAGATGGTTGTCGACCCACTAATCATTCATTGTGACTACTGATATACTGAAATGGTTTAGCTTCTACTGCTGCCCGAAAGGATGCCTAAGCGAAAGAACATTTCGCAGTTGTGGTAGTTGACGAAATATTGCCAACGGTGATCAAGCAGCTTACGTTTTGCATGAACCTATCTGACTGTCAGACTGTGTTGATGTTAGGCAATCCATTGTTTCCATCGACAACCGCAGTCTTCCTCAAGAAACCGACTTTATTCAATCAAAATTTTCCGAAATGTCGTTAACAGCCGGGAGGTAACCTTTACTTTTTTTTACCAGTCTGATCTTTATTCTGTCATGCACATTGGTAGCTTAGTGACCTCTAGTACTACTTTTGATAATTATGCTTAGATTTTCTGGTTCGAGAATGTTTGTAGGTTGCAGTGCATCATATAAATAACTTGTAATTTTCCCCTTGACACAAAAGTTGTTGGAACGGAACACAGTTGCTTTATGCACCCGTCTTTTGGTTTGTCTTAGGAGTAATTAACGGGGACAGTCGCGTTATTTTCGGGACCAAAATATCCCCTGTTAATTAGTACGAGGAGGACAATCCCATTTCTGTCGAGCGCATTTCTCTACCGTGGGTGTACCAGCGTAATGTGTCCAAGGTTTACAACGGTTAACAGGATCCAGAAGCAATCAATAGCTAATTTATGAAGTCTTCAGGTGCAAGTCTATGTTCGGTGCTACGCGATCTCCTCTGTCAGTTACAGTCATTTCGAAACACTATTATACCAAGGGTTGGCAATGTGCCATCCTGCATTTTTCGCTCAAGTCAGGTTTCTGTTATGTACACTATAAACGAGCTTCTTCGAGTAAAATAGTCCTGAGGCCTTTACAGTTTGCTAGATCACGAAAGTGCGTTATTAACAAGAAAATACCGGATGATAGTTACACTGTCCACAATAAGCATAGCAGATGAATCTGACTTAGAAACTTTAGAACGAAAATGGTTATGTCATTTTGTATCAGCTCTGATAGAAGTTAATATTCCCTACCCAAATAACGGAAAGTTGTTTTTGGCCATTGGATTTGATGCGGTATTTGTGTACAGACCGATTAAGGCATTAACAGGAACATGTACACTGCAATTTGTGTTTTCGTACAGTTTTCCGCACGTAGACCTCGAGCTTCTTTTTCAGTCAGAACAGTATCTGAATGTAATAGACCACTGTGAACGGGTGCATACCAGTGATGATACCATTTAGCAACATACAATGCCTGTCACACTGAACAATGCAAACACTGGTGAATAACTCTTTTGTGTAAAACAATAAACATACCGTAAAGGCAAGTATGTAAGAACTCCAGCGTCATACGGTCAATCGTCCGCCCCAGCATCAACGCATTTATCACAAACCTCTGTCATTTGGCTTTCCTTGTTCGAAAATGCAAAATGAAAGCATGGAGATAGGCGGCAGATATAAACTGAGGAAGATCTTGGGATTTACAGTCGCTTTTGACTGCTATAAGTTTTACGTTGTAAACTTCGTTTCACTTCTAACTAAGATGCTGGACTACATATCTCATTACAACCCCGCTATCCTTGATGTTGTTAACAACTGGATTATTTGTCCGAGTCATGGGAACAACCTATGTTCAATTTCTCTCGATGGTCATTGAGAAGTCTGCACTTTTGTTTCACAAATTTTCGAAGATCTAGTGATTGAACCATCAGTTTGGAGAATATGTTAGACGAATATTGCCATCTGTAATCTACTGTTTCCGGTCGAATGCATACTTGCGATAGTAGTCGAATTAGTTTGCCAAATGAAATGTAAAGACCTTGAACGTACTTCTGTTCAACAGTTAGAATAAAACCTTCTTACCACAATAAACAAATATCCACAGCAGATTGTAGAACCGCTTCTACAGAATAAGGATTTTCGCATCTTCGTTCAGGGTTCTTCAGCAGATACACACCCGATAGAAGTGAGACGTTCAGTTTGCAGTGAATATTGTTGTTTCTGTCCATAGACAATTAGCTGCGGTCAATGGATCAAAGAACTGTGAGACCTAGAAAACAGTTGCCTCTGTAAGCGTGATCTTGGCTCGAGACATCTATCCACAGCGCATCAGCAGTAGGAAAGAACAGCAGATTAGCGTGACATAAAACATACGAGCTTAGATTATTCTGATGATTTGCTAATATTTGTCCAGCATTATCCTGATCAGACGATTGTTTGCATCCGAGAAAGAAGCATTTAACTGCGTTGTCGCTTCGCAAATTCATTATACACGATTTTCAATATACCGCCTGGTTTAAGCATCTTTATAAATTATTCGATTCATTCAGTACAGAGAGTAGGCGCTTCGTTGAAGTGTTCTGTCATGGTTGAAGATAGCAAGATCGTGTGAGTTCGGCCAATATCTACGATCTCAACTACGTCTTTGACCCGATGAGATCAGGCGATCCGTTGTTAGAAACTCGTACGTTGTTACACATTGTCTCCTTTCCAACCTTGGTGACTGACTATTTGCGTCCATGGCTGACAGCTGATTCAAGAAGTTCTACGAAGACGCCAGACTTTTCAGTGCACTCTCATTCGAAGGAGCTTCAATCAATCTTTGTTGTGCTTGTCTTTGTTCAGATTCATCAGATCTCTCCAAAACGATTCGAACTGTGTTCATTCGGTGGTCTGTGCATCTCAGTTAACAACAAACTACTAGTGAGTAGGCTAACGACACACGACGAAATTGTCCGACCTTTTTAGTGTCGAGTAATTGAATCACATAATCCACCCAAACATTATCATGCTCTTTACGATTCTAGTTCGAACAGAGCTCTTTTTAAATTAAAAACCAAAATTTTCGACCTCCCTCATCTATCATAAGACTCAACGTTTTCGTTCAACTCCTCAGCGCTACCGATTAAGCGGAAACAAGTGTTATAACTTATTGTTAATAATAATACATTCCAATAATCGAAACCGTTCACTAATCTCCCTATATTTGGGTTGTTAAAACAAGAGATATCACCTTTTTTACCTTTGAACCGCCGGATAGCAATTTGTTACCCCCGAATTATTGGGTTATGCTTAACAATAAGAATAGACCATTTAGAATAGCACACGCGCTAAAACAACTCTTGAAACTGTATGAGTAAAGGATGGGGTATTTATAGAAAAGGCAGGAGGATGAAAGTAGTAAACAAAGGACAGTAAATAGGCTCACACAGAAATCCTTAATTTGAAGGTTGCTGACTTCGATAGTTTGTCGTATCAGACAGCGCTTTTTACTGAGGGTGATAATTGTCCTTCGAACTGTTGTCACGGGGCCAGAAATTCCGTACCAGAACAAGCACCAACCTCCATCTTGAAATCCCGAGACGGAGTGCTACACTGGTCACCAGACTGCAGCTTCCATTGTAACTCACTGTATTCGCAAACAGTTCTACCTGGCAAGCAGTGGAGTGGCATTCCTCAGATTTCTATGCCAACGAAGCTTGCGATGCAAGATAATTATTCTCACGGATCGATGGAATCTCGCCATCTCGAAGGCATGTAGACGCACTGCGTCACTATAAACAATGCTTTCATCACTGACCTTCAAAGCTTCGATGGAACCAGTAGCGAAAAACAAAACACTTCGTGAACATCTGGCGTATTAATTAGCCAGGTTTCTCAACCTCACATTAAAGCCATTTATACACTAACTTCAGAAAAATGACATTTAACCGAAATTATGAGAACATACCAACGTTACGGAAAGCATTGATTACTAGGCGCCATTCCTAATTTGCTTATACGAATTGTAATTTTATCATGCATTCTGTCAACGCTGACAACAGTTTGCACTTAGACGATGCAAAGGTTATACCAAAAGAACAAATTAAGACCTCTAACCTTTTTCATTTTCGCCTTTCCAAGAACTCACAGATTAGATCGATTTTCGATTACATGTTCTTCTGATATCTTTTATGCATAATTTTGCGGGAATTAATTGTTTATTCAGTATGTTTTTCGTGTCTGATACAACTGTTGACTGCGATTTATCTCACAATGAACTTCTGTCAGACTTTGAGACTAGAATATGGTAGTAGGATTCTGTAATTCTTCTATCCAATTAGGATATGTACAAAGGCTTATGTTTGAACGCCACGGTTACTTCCCTGCTATGGCCAGTTTCAACGCGGCTTCTCCTATTGTGATGATTGAAGCGAAACGTGTCACACTTCAGTAGAGACAGCCAATTTGAGGTGGGGCGGAAAGTGAGGCAGCCAACAATAATTACTTACACTCAGTTCAACAACAAGATCAACAGTTATTCGTTGGTGTACATAAAACGGCAATGGTTCCAGTTGTCTTCCAAATTATGTTCAATGTCCGTTAAGCAATATATTTTTTTCTTAAGCAATGCTTATGTTCAGGAAGAGCAGTTTTGTAAGTAGAAAATACTGTGCACTTTTAACAGAACGTTTAAATGCAAACAGATATGTTGAACGATTTACTCCGTGTGTATTTGTCCGTTTGTATGCTTCGGGATTTATACATAACCCTATTTACATTATATGTAATATATGAATGTAAAGCATATATATGTACCACATATATGAACAGTTAACATATACGCTGTTCAAGGTGTCCACTTTATCTAAAGTTAAATCAAGGTTTGTTGCTCTAGTTCAGTGATAACCCATTTTAATGTTTTGAGGTGTTGTCCTATAGACGTGTCTACTTGCTGTCGTGCTGATGAGCTGCTTTGCAGTTGGACGCTTTTCATGCTTGCTGCCGATGGAGGATATTGCTATATCAACGACAACCTTCGTTTACGTAGCCATTTTTGTTGCGCAGCTCTGTTTTTTGTTATCATTGACCAGTGTAGATGGTAGTTGAGCAGCAAACTCTTTGGCAGGTTATCTGTTCACTTTGATGTTTAAGAAGACTTTTTGAGATGGGGTAATCCACGGCGTCATATGGTATCTTTAAATAACCTGCATAACGTACGGTACGAGATGTGACCATTGATCGTCATCTTACCGGGTTATGGTGGTTCTCCTTGATCAGGTCACCACTTCAGTTTACGGTTTGTTTGAGCCCATTCGGCTGCTGTGTGCATGGGCTTTTGTTTGTCGTCCCACACATCAATTGAACTACTTCTTCCGTTGTCCAGTTCCATTACCTAATCATAATAACATATCATATTGTTGCAATACTGAAGTATACTGACCATATTATTATTTCTGTCATTTTATTTATAGCTTCCCGAACCGCTTTTGACGTATAGTTTATACCCGAATTTTGTGGAACTTGGCAAAGTATGTTTACTTGCATATTGTTGAATTAATGTTTTATTGGTAAAAAATGAGAGCGTTTTCCGTTGTTTTACTTACGTTTATTAGGCATGCCTGCGTACACACATACATACATATACAAATATATACATGCATACTGAAAGCTCTGAAACAGTGCCTCCATCTTCATTAATGGAATCTTGTTTTGATCCACATACAACTCTCAAGTTTGATCGGTGTATTAGTGCTGTTTGTCATTAGCGTCACTTGTCAAATATTTTGCGTCAAACAGGAATGCGTCCACCACGGACACCTTGCATGGGGTGACAAGTCAAAACCAGATCCCCTTCAACTGTTCGATAAGGAATTATTCTCTGCCCTGTCGTCACTCATGCATAGCATGGATGATTCAACCGAATTACGCCACATGTTACAACAATAGACATTACGGCGTTATTTTACCAAATAAGGATTTATCAGTGGATGCTGACAGTCGGCTCGGATGCGACATAAAATACTGGCGTATCATCCGAGAAAAGGTACGAAGCCTAATCCCCAGCACATTTGTGCGACAATGATATTTTCATACAGCTGTGGCATCAGGAAGCTACCGCTGTGTCATAACTGTGTTTGATACATGAAGTGTCCTCTAAAATACAGTCCGCAAGTTAGTACACATTTCAAACACGTAACATCTGAGACCACAATTTGGAACTGTTTGATTTTACCCAGATTTAGCAATCAACTTTATGGGAGTGCAACCTCAATTGAAGGCATCAGTAAGTGAGAACCAAGGCTGGGCAGTTACCACGTTCAAACGTATAGGCATCTACGATGAGAGTTCAATAGTTTTTACAAATTCTGTTATGGTCGGGCCCATCACAAACGAAAATGCTACCCACATTCTTATGATCATTGTGCAATTGTCATGGGAGATTTTATGCATAACCTTTGGACAGCTTTTTAGTACCGATTTTTTTATAACAACCCGAGGGCCGCCGACTCGAACCCTGGATGCTTTCGTCCAGGGTCGTGTGGCTTTTTTTTATATGCAACTTACAAATGACCTCAAGTTTTATTGCAGTATACTGCTCATAACCATAAATAATACATCGTGATTTTGCATTTCACGTGACAAATGTATTGTACTGCTTTTCCAGGTATACGATTCGGCAGATCCTGGTGTAGTAAAAGAGTTGGTCAAACGACTACGTTTGTTAATCAACCATTTAAGTCCCGGGAATTTGAAGCTAGCCGGTCTACTGTTTCATCATCTCCACCGGTAAGTGTAACAGTTGATAAACTTTTATATGATAAATGCGTAACTTAGTTTTGTCTTATCATTGATAAATCTAGAGCCATAAAACAATTGATTTATAATAGGTCATCAATATTTGTCAACTGCATTTATCAATCACAAATGTCCACAATCTGGAACAGTAATGTATTGCTAGATTTCTCACCATAAAACATTCCAAATTGTCAGCCTTGAAGATTTTTTATGAAATTGTCAAAGTTGTCTGTGTCGTTGATTGAACTGACACTGTTTCCCGGCAAAGATAACACTAGTTGTGAGCACTGGATGTGAAACTTAAAAGATGTTTGTATTCGCAGTCCCCATTGGTAAGCGAACGCATCAGTCAGAGTTGTGATAGGTAAACATGGAAACAGTTACCGATTCTGATATATGTGTTCGTTATCATTGCCAACGTGTCTGACCAATAAGGTGAATCCTAAACAAAGCAGTCAGTCTGATGTTAAGTGATATCCGCAGACTTCCGCGACTAACTGCTTAAGACAGGTATCCCCAACATTTTTGGATTAGTCAACGAACATTAGGTGTTTTCACCTCACAACATTCAAATGTATGTTTAACTCACAAAATACTCTGATACCTTAATAGAAAATACAATGTACTAAAACTCCACGTGACCAGAACTAATTTCTTCTCACTCTATCAACAATTTAATCTACTCAACGAGAAAGCTTTTCGTGTATCAGGCAAGAAGTGATGTTTTCAACCTAATGCATGATGTGTTTGCACTGCGAATCAGATCGTTTTCCTACAACAGATAGCCTGAATGTTTTACAGCCCACCACCGGAAGTAAGTCGCCAGACTGGACATTAATTACCACGTGTCCGTTAAAAAGTTTATGCTGAAACTACATTTGATTGTAACTAGCAGCGGCAACTGAACTAGCAATCTGCATACCCGTGCCAATCGTTAAACAAACGTTGACGGTGTTTATATAGGTATAACTTGTGGGTAGTAGAGGATTCTGTTTTTACATATGCCGAACCTAATTAATAAGTGATCGTGGCTGTCACATTTCTGAAACGAATGAATTCGACCTTTCCGAAAAAGACGCATTATACTCAAGTTTTCCTTTGGTTATAGCGTATTGGTAGTACGTGTGTTGCCGCCACAAATTTGTGAGGTAGCACCCTGATCGTTAAATTTGTAACCACTCAGTGAGACCGAGGCTCGTAATTGCTTTTCGGCTATCAAACGTAAAAGAGCTGCTGGTCCAGATGATCTAGTGCCGGCACTTTTCAAAAAAGGTGTAGAAGCGTTAGGAAAGGTCTTGACTCAGCTGTTTCAACTTTTGTGGACGACGGAGACCATCCCTCCGTGCTGGGGTCACGCGATAATAGTTCCTATATTTAAAAATGGAGCCCGGGGCTCTTGTGGTAACCATAGTGGGATTAGTTTGACCCCAGTCATTTCTAGGGTTCTGACGTCCATCATACTTCGTCGACTCACTGCAGTTCGTGAGACGAACATTAGAGAAGAATAGGCAAGGTTTCGCCCTGGCCGGGATGTACAGATCACATTTTTACCCTTCGTCAAATTCTGGAACGGCGTCATGTGTACCGCTGGCCAACAATCGCCGTATGCCTCAACTATAAAGGTGCGTTCGATTCGGTAGATCGATCTAC